>CAUYLG010073074.1:0-104420 GCA_963573385.1 Cacajao melanocephalus
GGGGGGGTGGTTTTTTTTTTTTTTTTTAATTTTTTGTTTTTTTTTTTTTTTTTTTTTTTTTTTTTGAGACGGAGTTTCGCTCTTGTTGCCCAGGCTGGAGTGCAATGGCTCGATCTCGGCTCACCGCAACCACCGACTCCCGGGTTCAAGCAGTTCTCCTGTTTCAGCCTCCCGAGTAGCTGGGATTACAGGTGCCCGCTACCACATCCGGCTAATTTTGTATTTTTCAGTAGAGATGGGGTTTCTCCATGTTGGTCAGGTTGGTCTCAAACTCCCGATCTCAGGTGATCCGCAGGCCTAGGCCACCCAAAGTGCTGGGATTACAGGCGTGAGCCACCATGCCAGGCCTCATTAGCAAGTTTTTAAAAGTAAGTTATTTGGGATTTGGGGTATTGGGCTTTATTTAGAAGCACACTGGTCTTGCCTCTTTTTTCTCCTTATTTAATTTAATTCAGTTCCATGTGATATTTAGCGATTGTTTTGCATTGGTAGACTACTTTAGGTGAGCTTTAAGTGTGATTTCACTTGCTTGTGTCATTACTTGTGCATTCCCTGTTCATTCTGTATTCTTCATTACCATATGCCAAATTATATTTCTGTTCAATCCAAACTATCAGTGTCATATCAAGTAACTCTTTCAGCTTCTATTTTTTAATTTAATCATTGGCTTATAACTTTTCTTCTGCCTACTGAATAGCGCATTTGGTCAAACTTCTATTTGTCAGTATATAACTCCTTAACCCTGGGAAAACAGCTAAGTAAACTGCTTTTTATGGCCCCTAATCTAAGTCTAGGCTAAATTTTCTCTGTTTGATTTATCTTACCCAAAATTGGAACACATTTTGTTGATCTTTCTCTAACCATGCTTGTCTTTTCCTTCCAAAATTTTTACTTCATTTCTTCTTCCTAAATATTTTTCTTAAATTATGTTAGTTCCTTTACATAGGCTGTCATCCCATCTCTTTAATGCTGACAAATTAGCTTTCTCTAATGAAATCAAAACATTGTTCGATCTCCAAACATTTTTGAACAGTCAGTCTGTACTTATGGGAAAGAAGATGAGTTTTCAAGTCAGAATATATGTTTTCAAGTCAGAACATACGTATTCTGACTTGAAAAGTGTGTGCATATAGATAGATGATAGATAGATAGATAGATAGATAGATAGATAGATAGATAGATACTGACTTGAAAAGTATATATATATTATGACTTGAAAAGTATATATAGATACTGACTTGATCATTATCCAATCAGTATCCGATCAAGTGGGAGGATCATTTGTACCTTAAGAGTTCTAGACCAGCCTGAACACAGTGTGACCTCATCTCTACAAAAAAAATTTTTTAATTAGCTGGGCATGGATGATGGCATATGCCTATAGTTCCAGCTATACAAGAGGCTGAGATGGGAGGATTGCTTGAGCCCAGGAGGTCGAGGCTACAGTGAGCCAGTGATCACACCACTGCTCTCCAGCCTGTGTGACAGATTGAGACCATCTCCAAAACAAAAAAAGATTTCTTTTTATTCTTTTTCCACAATTTCCAATTTCCTCTGGGGCTCATTTGACTTTCTAGTGGCAACACCCATACACATACACAGTACTAAATGTGAATGTACCAAATCTCAAAATGATTAACATACAAGTATGCCTCATGAGTTGAATTAATTTTCTTTTTTTTTTTTTTAATGTTTGAGTGATTCCATTTATTTATTTTTTATTTTTATTTTCTAGATGAAATCTCACTCTTGACCCCCAAGCTGGAGTGCAATGGCACGATCTTGGCTCACTGCAACCTCTGCCTCCTGGGTTCAAGTGATTCTCCTGCCTCAGCCTCTGGAGTAACTGGGATTACAGGTGCCTGCCACCATACCCGGCTAATTTTTCTATTTTTAGTAGAGAGGGGGGTTTCACCATGTTGGCCAGGCTGGTCTCGAACTCCTGACCTCAGGTGATATGCCTATCTTGGCCTCCCAAAGCGCTGGGATTACAGATGTGAACCACTGCGCCTGGTCTATTTTTAATTTTTCTAGAGATGGGATCTCACTGTGTCTCCCAGGCTTGCCTTGAACTCAGCTCAAGCAATCCTCCCACCTCTGCCTCCCAAAGTGCTGGGATTACAGGCATAAGCCACCGTGTCCCTGAATTTACTTTCAAAAGTATACTTACGAACTTAAATAATTCAGCACAAAGTCAATAGATATGTACTTTGATATTCAGTTTTAAAAGGAGAAGGAAAACTAAATCCTATTAAATACCTTAACACTAAAATGAAAGTGTTCCATGGCTCAAAATAAATACTTCTGAACCATAACTCTGTAGTCTTAAATATAGTATATCTATGATATGTCACTAAAAGGCATAATGTTTGAAAATGTCATATCACAATAATTATGGTGATTTGCCCTATCAAAGTAATAAAACTGAATTATATGAATCCATTCTTAAGGATACATATTTATTGTTTCATTGCACATTTTGCATTATATATTTCTTATAACAGAGTCAAAATTGATTTGGAATTTTTGTATCATCAAAATCAGTGGGCCAGGCACTGTGGCTCACACCTGTAATCCCAGCACTTTGGGACGCTGAGGCGGGTGGATCACCTGAGTTGAGGAGTTCGAGACCAGCCTGACCAACATGGTGAAACCCCATCTCTACTAAAAATACAAAAAATTAGCCAGTGTAGTGGTGGGTGCCTTTAATCCCAGGCACTTGGGAGGCTGAGGCAGGAGAATCACTTGAACCCAGAAGGCAGAGGTTGCAGTGAGCTGTGATCACGCCACTGCACTCCAGCCTGGGAAATAAGAGCAAAATTCCACCTCAAAAAAAAAAAAAAAAAAACCAGTATAATCATGTAACATATACCAAAACATATTGCTTATTTTAATCTCCTTCACTTGGCCTGAATATTCTTATCTTCTGGGAAATATTAGCTACAAAACATTCCAATGTGATTATTTAAAAGTCTAAAACCTACAACATTGTAATCCAAGAACTAGAAACTGTGATTTGAAGAAGAGATCTTGCTGGAATATTTTTATTTTGTAAAGAACTAATACCAAAAATGTGTATATAGTTTCAAAGATTTGAAGTCTCTAAAAATGTCTCTGTGAAATAAGCATACATATACTTCCTTGATAATCGTACACATTTTGATTTTTAAAAACACTTTTTTAAATTCAGAACATATATTTTCAACTCTCTTTGTTTTCCTTACGAGAAAAATCTGAATATTAGCCCAATTTTTAAATTACGGTGTTAAAAATCTCAGAAAAGTTCATTCACACCTCTGAGCATATAAGCAACACCTTTTAACCAGAACATAAGATTTTTAGAACCATACTAGAAGTTACTACCTTTTTGTATAATCAAAATAGAAAACCGTATGCATTTAGAACTTAACTATGAGACAGAAGTTAATTTACATAATGAATACTCAGAGAGGGGAGAGAAGGAAAGAAGGAAGAAAAGAAGGAAGGAAGGCTCTGTATATCACTTTTCTAAAAAATGGAATACAAAGGGTGTCATTATCATCATGTTTTTGACTCTTACTGGGAGGTGGCTCACAGATTTACCAGCAGATATTGCTACATTAAAGCAATTTCAATGCTCTAATAGAAGGTTATATATTTGCAATGGAAAGTTACTTGAATTTCACACTATAGAGCTGTTAGTGGTAAGTAATTACACTACTGTATTTCCAATGATGAAGTCCCATCTCTGTGCTTGTTCCCTTCCCAGTGGAAAATATCTTGTGAAGCAAAGAGTGGCTAAGGGATTCAAGAGGAGGAAAACACATACCATAAAATATAATTAAGAATTGTGGAGGCTGCATATGACAAGAATAACCATAAAAAACAGATACAAACCAGCTGGCTGTTAACAACTTCTGAGTTATAAAAATCTTAAACCTGCTGTAAAGCACTCAATTCGATTTACATAACCACAGAGCTGACATTCCTTTTAGGCTCCCCTGTCGGGGATTTTTTTTTTTTTTTGACATGTTTTAAGGCAACATAAAAAGCAACTGTGGAAAGAAGACATGTATCATCTTACACAGGAATTCATTCCTGCTTTAAGACTGGACTTTCAAACTTTAATCTGAACCTCTTCCCTTGAAGTGGAAAATATCTTTAATGGACATTGGCTGTCTGATTTTATAGGATTAGCTTTTAGTTGCTCATGTTTCTAATAACACTGATGTTTTCTCTGTGTGTTTTGTGTTGTGTGTATTTGGATCATTGGCATTATACAATTTCTCTTCAGTGGTACCCATTCAAGAACCAATATCCATGGTCTAAAAGAAGAGAATAATATTTTGGTCAACCATGACTGAAACAACTATAATTTCTTAGGAACCTAATGATGCAGACAGCATTCTACAAAACTAACATAGCTTGCTGTAGGGAATTAAAAATAAACAAAATAAAATAAAATCAATTGTACATTGAGTGAAGTTTTGATGTATAAGTGCTGGCAGCTGAAATTGCCCAGAGCACAAAATGAGCTTTCCTGTTTGATAATTTGCTTGATTCACTATGTTGCTACATGCAGGGCATTTTATGCCTGACTTATATTTAATCCAGTCACCTGCTTAATGTTAGAAGGGTCATAACTGTATACAAGGGTTTTGAAATTATAGCATGTCAATATTTCAGATCTGGCATATAAAATATGTATATCCATTTTCAAGTTTAGAAATTTTAAAATATGTTTGGTAATAACTTTATCTAGGGTTATAATAAAACACAAAATCATTCTATTTTCACTAAGAATAAAGTAAGCAAACATGTTGGGGTCATGAGACAACCATAGCCCCATATATTGGAAAGAGCAGAGACATGGAGTTACAATTTCAAATTCTCTGGCATTTTCTGGCTAATTTTGAGCAGTAAACCCTAGTCTAATTTCTCATTGTACTACATGTACCACAGAAAGTTGTTGTGAGATAATATAATATACGAATGCTTAAAATATGTTAGGATTTAAAATGAATCTCCAGAATATTTTTTATGTAATGTATAAGCTGTCTTTTGTTATGTTAGATTATGTTAGGAATTACAGTTAACTCCTTCAGTTCTTTAGCCTGTGTAATTATTTAAAACAGAAATTACCATTAAGAAAAAGAGAGAAATCAGTCTAGCTATTATAGAAGAAATAATCACGACTTTCTTTTTAGTCACTAACAACTTTAAAATGACATCAAATGTCCAATATCTAGTGATAGATGTAAAAGTGTTTAGAGAGTATTATGGATAAAGTGATGAAAATAATAAAAAAGGACATGAGATTGTTATAGAACAGAATCTAAACAGGGGAAAAGCAAAAAGATACATTTTCAAATATCTTTACAAGTTTTTCTGTGTTGTTTGTTACAAAGAATAACAGTAATACTGCCTATTTAAACACACAGGCACACACAGACACATACACATATATAAATGACTCATAAAAACAATTTTACTTTTGTTACATTGTTTTATCTGGAGTAACTTAATCACTAGAAAATATCTTAGTACACAGTAAAACTAATTTCCTGAGATCGTTTCAATTTAATTTTTATTAGGTTAAAATATAAGGGTTTTATTTTTGTTGCTGCTTAAATCTGTCAAAGGACAAATTAAAGTAGCAGGAAAAAAGAACATGATTTACTATGTTCTGGGATATTACAACATTTTCTATACAATAGAATAATTAATGGAATACTACCAATATAGACCACCCAGACAGACTAACACATCTAAATATGATATAATCAAATGTGTATATTTTATATTTCAAACACTTAACTCAAAAATTATATTGTTTCCATGTAATCCCGAAAAGGAGGATAAATTTCCTAGATTATATGTTCCCAAAATAAAATATCATACGAAAAGCTTTGAGAAAAAAATGATCCCTTAAAATTAAGTTTATTTCTATTTCATAGGCAGATTCAATCTTAGAATTAATAATAATAATTATAAAATTATCCTAAATGTAAAACATCCCTCTACAACACACCTGGGAGAGAGTAGTCAAGGCATTTCTAATGAGATTTCCATGCAATATGGTCCACACAGTTTCTCAGTGGGCTCATATTTGAACCATTTTCCCTCCCATGAGTGACAATCACTTGTCCAGTCCTGCCTTCTGGAACAATGGAGAATTCATCTGTAACCTCTGTAACTGTATCCAAAGACTATCCAAAGACAGTGAACATGCCCCTACTCAGAGCCCCCATTCTTCTCTAAATATTCTCATTTCCTTCAACAGTGTTAATATAATAACTTACAGTTGTGATTACCCAATTTGGACAATGTTTTCTATCATGACCTCTCAAGATGTAACAGCCACAAATGGACACAATACTTTTGATATCGTCTAAGCAAACAAGGCTGCTGCCAAAACAAAGCAGTATGCAGAGCTCGTCAGCAGTCACACAGCATCAAATTTAAAATAGACTTCAGTGAATCACCATGTTGGCAACAGTACACAGAGGTTTCGTTCCCAGATGTAAAAATTTTACTTAGGTTGAACACATCAAATATTATTGTTAAAAGGATTCAGGATGAAATCATTTCATGAATACACGATTTTTTAAAAATCATGATAAAAATACAATAACCATAAATGAGCACAATGCTGCTGATAAACATGCAAGACTGCCACATCATGATTCAGGAAATAGGCCTGGCAGTCACTTTAACAATATTGAGCAAGAAAAATTAGTGCCAAACTTTACTCATCTGTAAAATGGAAACTGTAATAACTACCCAAAGACATTTTATCAGTATTAAGTGAGCTAATATATGTAAAAAGGACTTAGTAATTGAAATATGATAAATCCCAATAGATGGTAACAATTATTAATACTCTAATGATCTAAAAATTACACATTCATTAATCAGTCACTGATTGCCTTGAATCTTCAAACAGCCACATCACATACTTTGTAATACTGTAAAATTCAACTATTTCTCTACAGAAGAAAAGCCATAGGATTTAATTTTCATCTACTTGTGTTGTACAAATGAAATTTTGAGTCGAATCATACTCTTTTTAAGCCAATATAAAATGCCACTTTCCACCATAATGAGAATAATTATTCCTTTAACCCCTAGTTTCCTCTTTGAAATATTTATAGTGCTTTTATGTAACTCTCTTGGTATTGCTACTTTGTACCTTCAATTATAGTTTACTGAGTGGCAATGTCATTTGTCTTTGCAACTCATCATAAATATTTGTTGAATAAATAAAGGAACATTTCTAAAGTGCATATTTCACAAATAAATTTTGAAATACTTATGGGTATATTTTATGATAACTAATACTCATTTCAGATTTTCTGCAACATTAAGATATTCTATTTAATGACTATAAATCCTTTATTTATTTGGAAATAAAGGGTGTGTGTGATTGCGTGTATGACTGTGTCTGTGTGTGTGTGTGTGTGTGTGTGTGTGTGTGTGTGTGTGTAACTTCTCCAACTGAGAATAAGATGTGTCAAAAGTAGATGGCAGAGTTAAATAGCACCACAGAAGAGACAATAATTCAGTAACATCAATCAGTTACCTTCTGCTACTTTGCTTCCTTCATCAGAAGTTAGCCTCTGCTAAACACAGGTTTCATTAACAACTTTGCCATTTTAAATGTTTTAAGCAAAACAGAAGAGGAAAAGGATGAAAAGAAAGAGGATAAAGTAAAAAAGCTAGATTGAGAAGACAGACTTGATTAGAGCCTAGGTTCTGATGAAAAACATGCAACAGATACATGCTTTCTGGTCAAGGGATTGCTGGAGAAAGGATTCAAGGATTGACAGCTAAACAAAGTGCTACTGGAGCACTGAAATGTAGAGAAATTCATGCCCAGAAATTAAAGGGAATTGCCAGCATCACACAAATATCTAGTGGTTAAGGTTAATCAACCTTAAGGGGACCCACATACTTATGAGAAAAAGCCCAGTTTTATAGAGTCCCAACTATTAGCTTATCTAGCTCTGCTGGGTTTCAGAGTGAATATAAATAAGAAATAAAGATTCTGGAGACTCCAGTTTTTCAATTGTTTAAGAAAAACAATTCGCCAGGTATTTGTCAATACTTAATAAAATTCACACAGCTATTTCCAATAATATGGCATGCAGATTTTCAGAGTGCAGTATGTAAAGTTTATTAATACCCACATCATTTTTCATTTAAAACAGATTTCAGTGAATCGCCTGTTGGAAGCAGTACATTGAGGTTTTATTCTCAGATGTAAAATCTTAGTTAGGTTGCAAATACCCAATGCTATTGTAAAAACGTCTCCAGTGTGAAGTAGATTGGTGAATACACGTCAAAAAAAATCATGATCAAACCTGGCGTTTTTGTTGACAGACTTTGTAGTGAGGCCAAAGGTGTAATTAGGCCAGAAAATTACTTTCTCACCACTAGAATTGTTCCCTTCAGGTCTTGAGTTATCAGTCCAGAAAATTTCATTAAACACTAAATTCACTTTAAGACAACTGTCAAAATTAAGCAGAGGTGAGTCAAGTCAAGGTCCTAATATTCAAATCTCTCATTTGGATTTTGAGATTCAATATGAAATAAAAGTGCTATAGGTTCATTTTTCTATCAAGACTAAACTTTTTGTGAATTTCAGAAACAACCAGTTCTTTTTGAAAGCAGGATAAAGCAGAATAAATACATGTAGTAGAATTTGCAATGCTTACTAGTCATAAATGTTGAAACAATCTCTATTCCCAGTTCAATAAGATCTTGGTGTGAAAACAATAAAAAATTAAAGTACTTACAATTATTATAGATGGAATCCAAAGGGGGAAATGATACTAATGACATAACTGTGAATTTATCATATTTGCTTTAAAATGATAGGAGTTGGCTATATTATATTTATAAATAACTGCTTTACCACATTTTGAGAAAAGTAGAAAGAAATAGGATACTCTGGTACATATTTCGTAGGTAGGTGAGCAAGAACTCAGCATTAATAAATAAAAAGGAAATATACATTATACAACATGGTAAGATTAGGAGTGACGCTTTCGTATTTTTCAAAATGCTACAATAATAACTTACAAATGGAATATCTGAAAAATAGCTTCAACTATGTTTGCAAATTATATCAAACAGTTTAGTGTTTATTATAGTATCATGAAAAGTGTGACCATAATTTCTGGAGCCAAACAGCCTATGCTGAACTGCCCTTGGATGCTAATTGTGGCATTATTTAACCAGGTGCTTTATCAATTGCACAAATAAATAATAACATAGAGATATACTACTAATGAGCAATAGGGTAAACGAAGACTATAATAGTGAGTTATTAATAAAAGTTAAAAAGTTATTTTTCAATTATTTAGGGTAAAGTAGCATGCTGGGGACTTATGGCTAACACTATAATGCGTTGAACTATTCATAACATTCGGAAATAACTCTAATAGCATAAAACATTTGTCAGTCTATTAGTACTGCATTATTTAGCAAAGTGCAATGTAAAAGAAAAAAAAAGGTTTAGTAGAATTTTCCACACTCAGTAAAGTGATAGCTAAGTTAGAACTAAAATTCAAACATAATGGAATACTAATGAATTAAGCTTGGTCAAGAATTTGGAAATATAATTTTTTACATCTCTCAATCTATCATGTTGCTACCCCATATCATAATGCCAAATCATGAGACTGAACATCACAACACTTTAAAATGAAACTATAAAATATATAACTCTTCAAAATGTAACTATTTGAAAACAGTCCTTACGCTTTCCACCAGTAGTATGAGAGAAATAAAATACTATGAAGTTTATGGTGTAAATTAGTGACTAAAATGCCAGCAATATAAGAATTTAACTTATATGTCCAATACATATGGTGGTGCTGTAAGAAGCTTCTGAAATTAGGATTAAGTATATTAATGAAAATCTGAGGTGTTTTTAAAAAATTGACTCTGTACTTTAACAAGTTCATCTATGAATTTTTTATCCATGAAAAATTCAATTTATATTGTTTAAATTCTGCTCAAAATATTGTTACCCTAAAGAGATTAATGGATTCCTTGGAAATAGCATAAGTTACAGTGAAAACAAGATTTATAATTATTTAATCCCTGAATTCAACCCCTAATTGAGCCCTTCAATTTGAGCAGACTATTTAAATTTTGTGTACCTTAACATTCATCTGATAAATGGGACCGACAACACCTCCCTCATAAACTGACCTGAGAAATAAATGAAATTATATATTAATTGTAGCAAAGTTCCTATCATGTAGTATTACATATTGTTTGCAGTGCCTTTTGTTTTAATGAATCTATTATATTTATTAATTGAATCACATTTAATTTAACAATGATTTGTACAAAGACTATGCTAGCAACTGTAGATGTAGTGGTAAAAAAAATATATAGACATAAATATTGATTCCCTATATAAAAGAAGTTGAAATTTTAAATTAAATTCACATGTATCTGATAAGTTGTTTTTACTTCTATTGATTATATCCTATGTACAAAGTCTTAATAAACATGCATTATAAATGCAATAATATCTATAAAAGAAACATGTAAGAAGTACTATGTAGATAAACTCAAGCAATTACTTGAAAACAAATTCAAACATTTTTCATTTGCCAAAATATTATTTATTGTGGTTTACATCTGCAATATGGCCATGGCTATTCTAAATCATTTGATGAGAATTATAGATTTGAATAATCCTTATAAAAATGATTTTTAAGAAGTAATGCTCTCCTTGAATATACTAATTGGGTTTCCAAATATGCTACTTATGAAATGCTAAATCTATGCATTTTATCATATTAATTATAAAAAACAAATCATTTCAACATGTAATGATCAATAATAAAAAGATGACATAAAAATATGTCCAAAGAATAAAGAACCCTGTACGCTAGTTCATATGACATTTTAGAAACAAAACAGTGATATTCAGTAAAAACTGAATGGGCACGGTTGCTCATGCCTGTAATCCCAGCAATTTGGAAGGCCGAGGAGGGTGGATCAGCTGAGGTCAGGAGTTGAGAGCAGCCTGGCTAACAGTGAAACCCCATTTGTACTAAAAATACAAAAAACTGGCTGGGCATGGTGGTGCACACCTGTAATCCCAGTTACTCAGGAGGCTGAGGCAGGAGAATCGTTTAACCCAGGAGGCAGAGGTTGCAGTAAGTACAGATTGTGCCACTGTACTTTAGCTTGGGCAACAAGAGTGAAACTCAATCTCAAAAAAAAAAAAAAATATGAAGGTGTCAAATTTTATGTACAGTATTTTTCATATAGAATAGGAATATGTACTCATGAAAGACTATAACAAGGAATTTTCAATAATATTTTTTAAGGAGAAACAGAAAAAACAGCAGCACTGTCAATTTTTTACATGACTAAGATCTCACTTTAAATCTCTCTGATTCTCTTACAGACAAAAGAAACAGGGGCAGATAATGGTAGTCCATGACACATGTGTTTAATTATAATCCTGAAATTTAAGACATTAATGCATAGAAACTCCAGAAGCAACAGATTCTCTTGAATTCAGGCCAAGATCAACAGCGGTCCAGGCAGAATTGGCTGGACAGTCAATATATTCAAGGTAAAATGAAGATTACTGTTGAGATGATGGGATGGTATGCTAATGGCAGTGATAATGCTAACAATTTTTATGATCAATTTTAAAAAATCAAAGGAAGCAAACCACCCCATTTCATTAAAATAATGGCATTGGTATTTAAAGGAAGTACATATTTCTAAAATGTCTATATTCCAATAGTTTTCTCTCATTGATACATATAGTATTTTATTATAGATGATTGATGTGGAACTCACTGTAATTTCAGAAATTCATAGAATATTATTATGTCATGAAATCCATGCCGAGAAAGCAATTGCCATTATAAATCAAAAAGACAACTCATATGGACAGGTCATATGGTAACAGGTTCTCTTTGGAATAGTATCCTTAAATTTAATTTATTCAATAAATTACTTAAAGGTTAAGTATGATGAGATGAATTTCATGCTCAAAGAACTTCAAAATATCATTATATTGTAACGTTAAGAGATTAATTTTCTTGGAATTTAGAGATACTTGCATTTACATTCATTTGAATCAACATGGTTCCATGAAATTCTACTTAAACATTTTCTCCCTAATATAATTCCCTGGAAGGATTTTATTAAGGAATATAAGACAATAGATAATACAAAGGGCATTTACTGCTATAACAGATAAATGAAGGTATCCAAATAGAAAAATATGTTTTAAAAACTTTCACAATGTTACATTTGCAAATTTAGAAAATAGATGTTTTAATAGCAAAACAAACAGGTCCACAACTTGACTTTTAGGGCATAATGCTTTACTTGAGGGACTAATCATTTTATTGCCTTAAATATTAAATATTTTATATGTTTAAAGATAAGCTTGATGATACAGCATCACATTTGTAAATCAAACCCAAAATAATAACCTACATTTGCATACCCCTTTGGAATAAACAAAGAGGATTACATCCCCTTTAATCCTCAAAAACTCAACACTCTTTCCTGAAATTATATCCTTACATCCCAGGATACAAGCTCAAATAATTAAAAAAAATATATATTTGGAAAAATGGTCTCTCCAAAATTTTTGCATTTCTGAAATGAAAACTAATGGAAATATGTTTTATCTGAACAGAATATTCTATTAAAAAATTGATGTAGACTGTATTTCAATGATTTGAATATGAATCACAAAATTCTACATATAATTGACAAAAACAAATCAATGACATGAGAAGATAATTGTACCAGAAAAAAAATATTTTATTTGATCTTATTAAAAGATACAAAGTGAATTTTTTAATAAAAATAAAAAATGGGCCCAGTGTGGTAGCTCACATGTGTAATCCCAGAACCTTGGGAGGCTGAGGAAATGGGATATCGCTTGACGTCAGGAGTTTGAGACCAGCCTGGCTAACATGGTGAAACCTTGTCTCTACTAAAAATACAAAAATTAGCTGGGCATGGTGGTGGGTGCCTGTAATCCCAGCTACTTGGGAGGCTGAGGCAGGAGAATTGCTTGAACCTGGGAGGTGGAGGTTGCAGTGAGCTGAGATCAAGCCATTACACTCCAGCCTGGGCAACAAGAGTGAAACTCTGTCTCAAAGAAAAAAAAAAAAGATTACAACCTGATGCCGTAAATATGGCAAAGAACCCATAATTCCCGGAACTACTATATTCAAACAGAGATAAATAACTGGTATTCCATGTGAAACTAAGCAAAATATCTGTTTTATAAATCATCACCATAAAACTCTGAATCGGATATTATCTTGCTATGTCACACTTCACAAAGCGTTTTGTGATAACGTTAGCTCAGGGGTACCCAAACTCCAGGTAACAGACCAGTACAGGTCCTTGGCCTGTTAGGACCCGGACCATACAGCAGGAGCTGAATGGCAGGTGATCAAGCCTTTCTGTATTTGAAGTCACTTCCCATTGTTTGCATTAGCGCCTGAGCTCCATCTCCTGTCAGATCAGTGATGTAATTAGATTCTCATGGGAGTAGGAACCCTATTCTGAACTGCACATACCAGAGATCTAGGTGTGCATTCCTTATAAGAATCTAATGCCTGATGATCTGTCACTGTCTCCCATCACCTGCAGATGGTGTGGTGAGTTGTATTATTTCATTAGATATTATAATACAATAATAATAGAAATAAAGCACACAATAAATGAATGTGCTTGAATCATTCCAAAACCATACTTCCCCACTCCCCCAGTCAGTGGGAAAAAAGGTCTTCCACAAAACCAGTCCCTAGTGCCAAAAAGGTTCGGGGTGGCTGCATTAGCTTACTATGTTCTTCACAAAGTACTATCGAGTAAGAGATAAAGCAGTATTTATGATGGTGGTTTTTACATGATAAAGTAGGTATTTCAGAAGGCAGGTTGATGTAGGAATATAATCAACAAACTGAGGTCATAAAAACCAAAACTGACTAGAACACAATAGGTACCAATACCTACCTATAATGGCTGAACAAGTGAGGCGAGGTAGTGTTACTCAATGTCACACAGCTAGCAAGGGATGAGGAAGAGAATAAAGGCCAAACTTTTTAGTTTCCAATTTAGGAGCCAACTCACAATACTATTTGGTTTGAAACATAAATGTCCTTTAAAGAAAAGAATCATAGCCTAATCTACTGAATGTATTGTAAAATTAGCCAAAAAAAAAAAAAAATTCATGGTAGTCTTTCTAGGAATTAGGTTTGCGGCAATTTTAATTAGTGTGAAATGGCACAAAAGATCTTTAAATGGAGTCTACTGTATATATCTTCAGTCATATATCAACAAGTGAACATGATAAAAAGCTCTCACATTAATTATACTGACTACTTCCTTAATGAAGTGAAAAAGTGTTTGTGTAATCTGATTCAATTTACTGAATTAGGTTACAGTTTCATCATTTTGAAAATCAGCTTCATTGTATACTTTACAGTATGTCAATTCATTTCCAACAATTAAATAGCTTAGCATACAGCCATAATCAATTGAAAGCAATCTCCATTTTTAAGCCTACTACCATTTGTAATATGCAAATTTCTGAAAGCAATATATAACAGTTTGAACATATATTGTAACAGTTGCAATGACATTTTACATCCTTAAAGCTTATTTTGACCCCAAGTGCAAGTCTATAAAGAGAGGTCAGGGTCACTAAGTCACTAAAAAGTAAACATTTCATAACCAAATTTCAGTGTTATGAAGTAATACTATTAGCAAAATCTATAGCATATATGTGACTATGAATAGCTTGACAAACTAAGACTTCCTATACCTAAACTATACATTTAAAAAGTGATTAATTTTATTTTTAAATCCAATGGAGTTGATTTGAGCATAGAAAGTTAGCAACAATATTGAATAACACTGGGATCAGCCTGTTTAATTATAATAACAGTTTACCTTTGTCTAGTTTCATCATTTGCAAGATGCTACTATAAATTGTGTCATTTGACATTCATGACAATTAGGGAAGCATAATTTTGATATAATAAAAAGATTCTTTTTACAGGTGAAGGAAATGAAGAATCAAAAATTTTGAATGGTCGGCCAGGTGCGGTGGCTCACGCCTGTAATCCCAGCACTTTGGGAGACCGAGGTGGGAGGATCACGAAGTCAGGAGTTTGAGATCAACCTGGCCAATGTGGTGAAACCCCGTCTCTACTAAAAATATAAAAGTTAGCCAGGCATGGTGGTGGATGTCTGTAATCCCAGCTACTTGGGAGGCTGAGGCAGGAGAACCTCTTGAATGCAGCAGGTGGAGGCTGCAGTGAGCCAAGACTACGCCATTGCACTCCAGCCTGGGCAATGCAGCAAGACTCTGTCTCAAAAAAAAACAAAATTTGAATGGCTCAATTATTATACATTTTAAAAGCCATGTACCTGAAATATTCCTGTGAATTTTGGGGGTTGACTTTTCCCTTTGGACTTTACTTTTTAAATTGGAAAGTCAAATTAAAATAATTCTAAGTAAAGCTCAAGGTCTTTTATTTAAATACCTTAGGGTTTATGTCACTGTGTTATCATTTCTGATGATGTTTACTGTTTAAAATAATACCACATATTCCATTCCTATTCCAAATCCTATCACAATTTTAAATATTTCTTTATGCGATATTCAATAATTGCCATTTCCTCCTGTTGACTAACTTTACAGCTATGGAACCATTTAAGGTTTCTCACGCAAGAAGGGCAGAGAGAACAAAAGAAAAAAGATACGCAAAAATCTCTGTCAGTTAGAAAAAAAAAGTATCTGTTAGCTTTACTATAGTCACAGTTTTACTCAGAAGCTAACTATTCCATCATAAAAAAAAGAAGTGTAGCAAAAAGTATGATTACTTAAAAAGATAAAGCATTCCTCTCTAAAGTAATTTTAAGTTACCATACAAAAAGCTAGGAATGAATATAAGAATGGGTACCTTTTAACTAGAAAGACACCATGTCATGTTTGGGATAAAAATTAAAAGAAAAATCAAATGGAATCTGTGTATTTCATAATTAGAAGGGAACAAGGTGGTCTTCCCCAACCTACCTCCCTCTCAATGCAAAATTGCCTTCAAATTTAACTAACAGCAGTAATTATAAAGTGGGAAAATTCACAGCGATGCTTAGGGAGGGAGAATAAGTTTTCAAAAAATTGTATTGTTTCCTACCATAAACAATATAGCCTATTGAATCAATTAAAGAGAAAAACCATGGCTGACAACTTTTGATCCCAATATTCTCTTGAACATTTCTGTCAGAAGGAAAAATTGAGGTTTTATTAGTAATCCATTCCACTTTCTGACAGTTCTTCATACAGCAAGTCTCTTTCTTATGAAAGCCAACGTAGACCTCTCTGCAATTTTAGTCTATTACTTAGATTTCTGTCCTTAGAAGTGCACAATATGATTCTATTGTATCATCCACTTTAAGGTTTTCTGTAAGTCTTAAGACTAAACATCACCATCATTTCCAAATTGCAATCAGCATGACTGTTCTCTTAATGCTCATGAGTTTGTCAATGTCTTACTAAAAACTTTGGTGCCATGACTGGACATAATATTCCAGATGCCATCTGCAGTTTGGAGCAATATAGTAGCTGTTTCCTTTTATCTGGACTTTATATTCCTATTTATTAAGCTTAAGTTTATATTAGCCCTTTCCAACATTGTACCACAAAGTTGATTTAAATGGTTGCAGAGTCTAATAAAATTCTTCATCATTTTTCATGCAGAATATGTTTAAATCAGGTCTTAAGTTAACGAATGAATAGGGTAATAAATGTTTTGGGACACAAACTGCAAGATTTTATAAACTCTATGAATCTTTCTGGCTTTTGTCAACTTCTCTAGAAAGTGTTCCTGCCAACTTTCATAGAAATTTTACATTTTTACAAAGGACAGAGTAAAGTTGTGAAATTTATTTCCAAAAAGCATGGAAAAAATTTAAAAGGTTCCAACCTTTTATGGTTAAATCTGTAATAACTAACCTATAGCACATGATTAAGGGACAGAGTTGAAGCTTTGAGGTAATTAGCCTCAGAGGGGAAAGCCTATCAAAGAAAGAGATGAAGAAAAATACTGTTTATCTTATTTTGCATTAAAATAAACAATATTTGTATTTCTCACATTTCTTGGTTAGGAAGGGATGGAAGACTGTAGCAGCACCTCCTACTGGCCAAAAAATTATAGCGAGCAATAAAAGATGACAGGTGGCACATCCATTATGTAACCAAGGGATTAGAACACTAAGAATTTCACAAATAAATGGATATCTGCAAAGCTACAGAGCCCCAGGTCATTTATACAATAGCCACTATCACAATCAAAAGTTGACTCTGAAAATCTGATTTGCTTTTCTTAATGTAAATAAACTTATCTTGTAGAAGTAGGCCTCATATTACTAAAAGGAAGCAAATAATACCTTGCAATTAGTCAGTCAAGGACATTAGCAACTTCAGTACGGTAAATCTACTGAGAGAAGTGTAAGCTGATTGTAATTCTTAGTACAGACCAGTGTAGGCATATGAGACTATAGAACTCAACAGAAATTTGGAAGAGAGAAATAAATTAGGGAAGAGTATGGTAATTTTCTTCTAGATTAAGTAGATGAGGACTATCCAGAAGTCTAGTAATATGCGGTTATTTAATTACGTCTAAAATAACAGATCATTGCTCTAAGAGATTAGAAAGAAAATATTTTTATGAATATCTATGCTAGTAACAGACCCAGGGCATATTGTGATTTAACAGAAGTACTCTGTTATAATATATTACATAGGAAAAAAAGAAGTAAATATATTTCTTATATAGTTCATCATAACAAGAGCTGTATTTATGTTCAGTTAAATTAAGGAATACATTTCACGTATTAGATTAATTATATATCAAGATACTGGGGGTACAATGAAAATTCTAATCTTTAAGGATTATATAATATAGTACAAATGTAGAGATATATACCTGTATATGCAGCAATTGTAAAGAGTTATATGTTCCATGTTGCTATGTTATTTCTATAAATATCACTTTTCTAGAGCATCAATTTAGAGATATAAATTCCATCAACTGTTGATGATTATGTTTAAATGTAACCATCGTAACCTATAAACAAACAAATAATGCCTTCCATATACTTAGTATACCTCCATTAGGCTCTAGACACTGCATCTTTAATCTGGAGCCTAACTGTGCTTAATGGGATTTTAGAAGCTACATTAACACACCAGTGTTTAAATCTGTAATTGTAAGGCATACACTACTTCCTCTCAGAAATCCTTTGCTAAACATTTATTAGCCATATTCATTGAACAAATATTTAGTTTGAATATCTGCTCTGTGCCAGGCAATATTCTACACACCAGGGATACCAGAGCGAACAAAATAGGCCAAAATCTTCCAGAAGCTACGTTAGTGTGTGTGTCTACCACACCCCACTTGGACTTCTCATAATACTTAGCCTAGCAACTTGCTGGGTGCGGTAGGCCGCCAATGGCCTCCAAAATCAAGCCCATGTCCTAATTCAGGAAACCTGTGAATGCTACTTTGTATGGAAAAAAAGTTCTTTGCAGATGTGATTATGTTAAGGATCTTAAGATAGGGAGATTATCCTGTATTATCTAATGTGGCCTAAATACAATCACAAGTGTCCTTACAAGAGAGTCAGAGGGAGATTTTACACACACACACACACACACACACACACACAAAGGCAACATTACCACGGAGACAGAAATTAGAGCCAGGCAGCCACAAAACCAAGAAATGCCTGCAACTCCCAGAAGCTCAAAAAGGCAAGGGCTGGATTCTCCCGGAGAGCTTCCGGAGGAAGTACCCTGCTGACAACATGATTGCAGCCCAGTGATGCTGATTTTGGACTTGCAGCCTCCAGAACTCTGGGAGTATAAATTGTGGTTTTGCCACTAAGCTTGTGGTAACAGGTTATGGCAGGCACAGGAAACTAATAGAGTGCTGCATTCAAGTCTGAAACTAAATAAATTGCATGATGAAGTCTAATGTTTAGGTTGGCCTTCCAAAAAGTAAAAAAAAAAAACAAAAAAAGACATATCATTTAATTTTTCTCTTCAAGAAAAATACAAAGGGAACATGGATTAAGTAGTTA
The DNA here is from genome assembly GCA_963573385.1 of Cacajao melanocephalus. NCBI lineage: Eukaryota > Metazoa > Chordata > Mammalia > Primates > Pitheciidae > Cacajao > Cacajao melanocephalus. The sequence goes on from CAUYLG010073074.1 coordinate 19,147, forward strand.
CAGGTTAAATGTCCTACTCTCAACAAAATGTCTAGTTATCAAACCTCACAAATGTTCCCTATATAAATATATAAAGACATGAAAAACACATACAATCCTATTGTATAAACATCACGTGTTTAAGTAGTTTATATCAGATTTATTATTTGGATAAGGCATGCAGTAGACCGTTATGTTTAATTTATTAGTGAAGACAAACCATTTGTGGCCATTTGACTTGTGCCTTTTTCTCTTTATGAACTCACAAGTTCTCCTTACTTGTGAGTGTCCAGTTAAATACAGAGCATTTATTATAACAAGTTTCTCAACATATAAGGCATAGGTGTTTTTTGTTTTTTGTTTTGAGAAGGAGTCTTACTCTGTTGCCCAGGCGCCTCCTGGGTTCAGGCGATTCTCCTGCCTTAGCCTCCCAAGTAGCTGGGATTACAGGTGCCCACCACCGCGCCCGGCTAATTTTTGTATTTTTACTAGAGACAGGGTTTCACTATGTTGGCCAGGCTGTCTCAAACTTCTGACCTGTTTAATGGATTTAAAATATTACAAATGCTATTACAAAAGAAGTTGTTTAGATATTGTTGCTGTTTACTAATATTTCATAGAAAAAAAGAACATTAAATTTGAAATATGTTTTTGGATTAAATATCCACGAGAACATTTTTCTTTAAATGTTTTAAAGATAAGAAAGTTTCATGAGATTAACTCTAGAGTAATATTACCCCAGTCCATTATTTTTTCCAAAACGATAAAATTGCAAGGTATAAATTCTTACCTTTTAAGCATAAGGTATGTGTGTATAATTGCTTTCTTTACCCTGAATTCATATTAGCTACATGTCTACAAGATCACAATGAGAGAAAAGACATATCCAAGACACAAAACCATAAATCATTCATTTATTTAATTTGAGTGTATTTTTAAAAAAGATATCAAATAACCTTTTATACGTCAAAGGCAAATACTTGGGATTCAATTTATTCTTAATATTTGTATAAAAATTGTATTTCAAAATTAATTTGCATGCTGACTTAAAGATAAAATCAGAAAGATGGCAAATACACTATCCAAATTGCATTCCTGGACAAGAGGGGAATATTTTGAGTTCCTAAATAACCCCTTTCTTAATTTTAAATAGACATCATTTTATAAAAAGTATGAATGTTACTGGAAGTCTGTTGCTAGGATGAATTATTCCAAACTGGTGGTTATTATCAGAAATGATTTATGACAAGTGCTCAGTCAAAATAAATGTAGTGACCACGGCAGGAGGTATTGCCTTGTGTGACTCTACAAAGAACTTTCTTTCTTTCATTAACTTCAACTTCTGGTTGCTATGGCATCCAGTGACAACCATAACTTTAAGAAATTATCACCATCTACCCACGCCCCTTCTAAGGTTACACACGAGCCCACTCAAGCAGCCAAAATAACACATAAAAATTCCAAAAGCAATCTCAATGTTTGTTGTTTTCTTTTCTTTTTGTTTTTGTTTCAAGTATAGATACCTAAATACTTATTAAGACTGGAAAAACACATTTTTTAAAAAATAGTCTTTTTTTCCCTCCCTTCCTTCCTCCCTTCCTTCCTTCCTACTGGCTCACATACCCTGTTCTAAAAAACTAATCCTTCCTCCTTCTTTCCTTCCTTCCTTCTATCCTTCCTTCCTTTCTCTCTTTCTCTTTTTCTCTCTTTCTTCTCTCATTTCTTTCTTTCCCTTCTTCTTTTTCTCTCTTTCTCTCTCTCCTTCCTTCCTTTCTTCCTCTTTCCCTTCCTCTCTCTCTCCCCCTTCCTTTCTGTCCCTCCCTCTCTCTCTCTCCTTCCCTTCCCTTCCTCCTTTCCTTCCTCCTTCCCTTTTTTCTTTCCTTCCCTCCTTCCTTCCCTCCTTCTTTCCTTCTTTCCTTTGTTTCTTTCTTTCTTTCTCTCTCTTTCTTTCTTTTGCCAAGACTTGAGTACAGTGGTACAATCACAGCTCACTAGAACCTGAATCTCCCAAACTCAAGTGCTCCTCCTGCTTCAACCACCTCAGCAGCTGGGACTACGGGCACAGGCCACCACAACCAGCTAATTTTTTTTTAATTTTTGGTAGAGACTAAACCTTGCTATGTTGCCCAGGCTGGTCTGGAACTCCTAGCTTCAGGCAATCCTCCTGCCTCAGCCTCCCAAAGTGCTGAGATTATAGGCCTGAAACTCGGGCCCAGCCTAACACCCCCTTTCTAATCCAGTTTATTCTCCTAATGAGCCTCCATTTCATTCTTCTCTAGAACATGGCTGCTTAAGGTCTTTTTCAGTATAATGCTTAATAAGCTTTTTGGGTTCAAAACATATAGGAAAGAATAAAACTAAAATGTCTGAGAAGAAAGACATAGTGATTGAAATAAAATGATTAGATCATTTTGTTTATTTTAAAACAAATGAAAGATCATTAAGGTGAGTCAAATTGAAACTATCTTTAGTGTCTCTGTTCACTAAGCCAGGAAGTACATAATGTATTTCAGAAAGAGTTCTTTCAAAAATAATTTAATATTTTGACTTGGGACTTTGGAATATGACCTTCCTTTATTTAGAAACTCTCCTTACTTACCCCAAAGTTGCTTGATGGTCTTAATTTGGTGCGGTGTTGCTATTTACATTTTGATGGTATCATCTCATTTAGTCATTGCTTTGGTAATGAAGTATTTATCATCTTCATCTTAAAAGATTAAATACTGGCAGACAATTTGGAACCAAATCTTTCCATTATAATATGAATACAATCTAGAATACATTTTTTTCTTTATAACTGTGAGTAACAACTGAGAGTCAACACAAGCTTACCAAATATAGAAAAATGATTATTAAAATGGTTATCTAAAAAGAAAATCAGAAACATGGTTCATTGAGAGGTTACTCATGTCACAAAGACTCTGAGGTCTTTTTTTTAATTTTACACTTGAGCTAAAAAACATGACAGGTTAAGATTTTCATATGTACTATAAAAGATTTTCCTGTCATTCCCAAATCCCAAATTTTCTAAACAGAAATCTTTTCATCATTTAGTTAAATATAAATAAGGCTTAACAAAGGACTACCTATTTGATTTTTTCAAATCTCACATTGGAATTGTAATATCAGGCAGTAGGATTCAGTTACGTGAAAAACATGACTAACTTAACAAATTGAAATGATACCTGCCTTGTAATGGGGCAATTTTCAGCTATTGATTTCATTTTTCTATATATCTTTTTTTATGCGCAAAATTAGTATAAAAACATTTTCATGGAAATTTCAAGTATTTACTATTAAAAATCTTTGGTGGCTGGGTATGGTGGTTTATGACTGTAACCCCAGCACTTTGGGAGGTTAAGGCAGATGGATCACTTGAGTCCAAGAGTTCAAGATCTGACAGAGCAACATGAAGAAACCCCCATCTCTAGAAAAAAAAAATACAAAAATTAACCAGGCATGGTGGCCTGTGCCTGTGGTTCCAGCAACTCAGAAGGGTGAGGTGGGAGGATCTCTTGATCCCAGGAGGTCAAGGCCGAAGTGAGCAATGATTGAGCCACTGCACTACAGCCTGGGTACCAGAGTGACACATTGTCTTAAAAAACAAAATAAAAATAAAAATCCTGCCAGGCACAGTGGCTCACACATGTAATCCCAGCACTTCGGGAGGCTGAGGTAGGCAGATCACGAGGTCAGGAAATCAAGACTATCCTGCCTAACATGGTGAAACCCCCTCTCTACTGAAAATACAAAAAAAATTAGCCGGACATGGTGGCATGTGCCTATAATCCCAACTGCTTGGGAGGCTGAGGCAGGAGAATCACTTAAACCCTGGAGGTGGAGGTTGCAGTGAGCCAAGATCACACCACTGCACTCCAGCCTGGGAGACAGAGGGATACTCTGTCTCAAAATAAATAAATAAATAAATATCCTTGGTGCCCTGCTGAAGAAAAATATTAAATATATAAAATGAACAAATAGCTGAAATAGCTAAAAATTCAACTCAATTATTTTTGTTAATTATCCACAAAGGTGAATGAACTGTTTAGACATTATGACAAAAATAAAGATGAGTTACAGACAGTCATTCATGTCAGGAAGCTTCCACCCAAATATGAAATATGAAATAAGATTACCCCATGATTATATTAGAGCACATGGAAAGACAAATGTTACAAAGAAAAATAAAATACTGATATAAGAATTTGGAGAAAAAAGAAAAATGTTCTTCTCATCTTGCCAAATTACCTTATTGTATCAGTTATATTATAATACATGATATTTATATGTTCATATGTGTATTTCCTCAATATACATATGAGAAAGAAAAAACATTAATAAAAATATTATATATTATATAATTGTATCAGCAATATTTTAATTTGCTCATGAATCTGGCTCATTTCCTGATGAAACAATAAAGATGGTTAAACATATGTTTACATAAATGAAATAATTAATGAACCCATTCAGGTGGTAGAAATCAAATGAATTAATTTTACTCTAGTACATTATAAAATTTGTTTAGGGAATGAAGCTTATGCAGTCAAGACTATTCTTTTATTTATACATTTTCAAAATTCTAGAAGTAAACCTTCTTCAAATGGTTCTAATAGAAACATATTAGTTTGAGAAAAATTACCAGACATTTCTATTTGATATGGTTACTGTCTTTTGTTTGAATGCATGTCTATCAATTTCTGGAATGTTAAACAAGTTTAAAATCCAAAGACCACGGTTTGAATAACCACTGACAGCTATCAGCTGATTGACCTTGAGAAAGTCACTGATTTTCTCCGAACTTTGATTCCTTAATAAGAAAATAGGAATAATAATTTCATGTTTGATATTTGTGGTAGGATTAATTAAAATAACTTCTAGAATTGTACTTACTTAAGCTTTTATTTTATTTTAAATAAAGAAAAGATGGTAATCCAAAAGCAGTTTTAAAATAAATTATCTTAGTAACATTATCTAGTGTGCACAAAATATAATTGATGTGTGTAAATATCAGTGTAACCACAGGTATATATAAAAGCTATGACGTTGGCTGATTTTTAATATTTTTTGGCATAAGTGAGTAGCAGTCTTACCTGTTGGTGGAATTATCCCAGGAGACATGAGACCAGGGACAGAATGTGGCATGATGTGAGAGTTCTCTGGGGAGGTGACACTTTGAGTCCTCTTAGGAGGCCTTCCAGGTCTAGAACTGAAACAAACAAACAAAAAATTTTTACAATTAAGCTGTTGTCTTACACATCATTTCAAAGTTGTTTCAAGTGGTAACATGGACTGTAAATAAATTTGTTTCAAGGACGGTTGCTTTTGCAGTTAGATGTAATAGACTTCCATCACTAATTAGATTACATGCTGAATTCATTTTCCTCATTGAAGATCAGCCACTCCTGATGCATAATTCATAGCCCGCACCTCGTTACCTGCTTCTTCATATTAATATCTATACACAGTTTGAATTGCCTCGTTTGCATATGCTAAAGTTCTGCATGCAGCCTTCAGCACGAAAATTATGCACTAACTTGTAATAATTATTACAGTCAGCCTGCTATTGATTTATGAGACTTTTAAAAACCAAATATGTGTAGTACTTGTAATGAATGATATTTTAAGGTTCTTCAGGAAATTAAAAGGCAATGGCTGCCTAAGGAAATGTTCTGCTTGTTTGATTTAATACTACAGTTAGCTGGGAGGTGGAATGAAAGAGTGATTCAGACCTATAGCACATTTTTCGATGATATGTTTTATTACTTCGCACTGCTAGCCTGATATCTAGATGATAAATGACAATACATATCTAATGTGTGAAAAGGTCTTGCAATTTCTTTATTTTTTGTCATTTAAAAGATAAGTCAAGTTATCATTTAACCCTTATTCTATTTAAGTGAACATCCCCCACTAAGTTGTCTTACATTTAATATACTAAAATATATTTGAAAGGCTTAGGATTATTTGTAGGATATCATTAAGGGACTGCCAGTGTAGCACCTCATATCTACCTTTAGGATAAACAAAAATACTTTGTGTTTGTGTTTTAGCAGTACTTGTACTTTACATGCCCGTTGCAGAAGTTTAATTATTACAATTATAAAAGCAGAGGTGGAGACAGTTATTTGCTATCATTAAAGGAAAACAACCTAAAGTATATAATATTACAACTTTTGAAAACAAAGTTTTAGCAGCATTGTGTTTTCACTTTTTGCCTCTGTATCATAAATGTGCTTTTATGAAATGCTCTCCCATCATTTATCCAGCCAAAATGTGCCTAGATATACCAAAACTAACAGATACAGCCTCATAAATAAGCATTTTCATGTTTTGCCTTGGCTGAGATCCCTAGACTTATCAGAAGATTCAAAGATCCTATCTCTTTAATGTAGGTAGGTAAGGTATGTGGTCATTGAACAAATAATTATTACGTACCTGCTGTTTTCAAAGATGTGCACTATGGAGGGTAATTTAGGAGAATGGGTTCTTAGACTTCAGAAGGGGAAGAATCTGGCGCATAAACAACTATGATGCAAATTGTAATGTGCTAAATCCCATAAGAAAGTTGCAATCTCAATACTAATTGGAAGTTAGGATGGATGATGATACTCCCATGTCATGGGAAGGAAGAAGGCAGTGGGAACATTAGAAGAGAATTCTGAAGGAGAGTTAAACATGGAGAAGAAAAGAATAAAAGAAAATTACACTCCAGTGAGAATGTGAGAAAGAAATGAAAGCATGAAAAATGTATGGATATACAGGATTGTTTCAAATGAGCTGAAAACAAGTTAAATAGGAAGAGGAACAGTGCTAGAGACCATCAGAGTTATTTCCTGGGGCTAGATCCTGGAGGGCTTTGGAAAAAGAGCAAGACTGCTTGTCTTTCTGTTTTGTTAACGAATAGGGATATTGTCATGCTTATCGTTCTTGAAGTATCTCTCAAGATACTTTCTTTTATTATTACTTTCTCATGATTGCTCATCATTCTCAGTTGGCTTTTTAACTCTTGTTACTTGTCTGTGGTCAATCACCAGCCCTCTAATAGTATCCATTTTCCTTGAGTGATCTCTTCTAGCAGCATCACTTAGATGCCAAGGTCTAAGGCCTAAATATGTATCTAGAACCCATATCTTTTCCCTGGGATTCAGACAGATTAATGCTTATAGGCTGGAAATCTCTGCTTGGATGTTCTATAATAATCTAAGACTCAGCTTGTCTAAATCTGAACTCAGCATCTGCCCCATTAATAAACCTACTTTGCTTTCCCCTGGTTCAGCGAAATGGAATCTAACTGACTAAGCCAAAAATGCAGCAGTCATTTGTGTCTTTTCCTTCTCCTGTATATTCAAAATATTGTCTTTCTGAGGATATCTTTCTAATCTATTTTCTTTTCTATGTCCCCACTCCTATCTTCCAGATCAATCCCTCATTTCTTATACATGGTTACAGTTTTCCAAACTTTTCCAAGACCCACATTCAACTTTGTCCCACTCCAGAGCCTAGAGTCCAGAGTGTAAACAACTCTCCATGCTAATTCCAGAAGGATTTTTATAAAATGCAAATTTGACCTTGCTTTCCATTGGCTTAAAGACATCAATGGTTCCCTACTGGATTCACAATCCTTGACATGGCACTAAGGCCATTTCAATACTTGGTCCCTGCCTACTTTTCCAATTTCACCCTTTTATTCCTACATTCATTGCTTATATTTGGCCCTACTGAATTTCTTAACAGTTTCCTGAGTGACTCTGGTCTCCTATTACACTGTCTTTAAAGATGCTGCCTCCTTTACCATCAAAAGCCCTTTTCTATGTCAACTCATCCTCATTCCCTGACTAACCTGCCTAAACTTTATCACCTTTCTTAGGAACCACTTCTAATTAGTATTTTTCCTATGCTCTATGATAGCACATGGTGAACCTATAATTCTTCCTGAACTGATTACAATAACTGAATTATTTGTTTATCTCCCACAGCTACATGACAGAAATTGCACAAAATATGTCTCTGTGTCCTTAAATGTATCTCAGTGTCTGGTGCACTGAGAAAAAAGAATAGAAGTTTTGGGACATCTCAAGCAAGATGCTACAGAAAAAGGGGAAAGAAAAAGGCAGTTAAAAGATTTGAAAGGTATAGCCCTTTAACTTGTTTTGCTTTTAAACAAAATACTGCTTAGGAGTCCTTTATTATATTATTCTGGCCACAGGAATTGTCCCCACAGCCCTGACTCGGGAAGTAGAAGTGAGGCTACTAAGTAGGAACACTTTAATTCATGCTGTGATTAGAATAGACTTGGTGGGCTCCTTTCACCACAGACATCTCCTGCCCAATCTATCACATTGCGTCCAATTCCACCAACAGACGTTTATTGCTTTCAGTCTTTAAGCTTTAAGTTCTTTTAAAACCTTTCAATAAAATGCAAATACTCTTGGTGGTGGCAACACCCTAAAGCAATCAAGTAAGGTCTTGAGATACCTATGCAAAGAATGAAAGGGATTGAAAGAAAATATTTGTAGGGACAAGTAAATCACTCTTTTGCCTAAGAACAGGACAACTATGAACCTCTCCTTGGAGTTATTCCCAACTTCCTGGCCGAAGAGAAGTTAGAAAATTTATTTATTAACAAGACTTTCCTCTTTCCCTTCATGACCTCCAGTTAGGTCCCCTTAATGACAGGCTTGATATTTTACCCTTACTGCAATCCTGGTCAATAATTCCTAGGGGATTTGAAGACTTTAGGGAAGATAACTGTAAAATAATTGAATATTTCATTTCTTTCAAAGGCATTTTAGGAACTCCAAGAGAACATGAATAATACTGTGGCCAAAATCACAGATTTTATTGCCTGGATTGATCCAGCTGTGCTGCTGTCTCTACCAATTTACTAGAAAGTGTAGACTTGATCAAGCTACCTAACTTCTCAGAAAACTTGACTAAATCAGGATTTCTTTAAGAAGCATTTTGTATGCTTTGTTAGAAATAAGTTATTCTTAAAAAGAAAATACTTAGAAGAGCAAAAACTTAACTGAAAAGAGGAAGCAAAACAATGAAAAAAAGCATGTTCTTTTGAAATGGTCAATTGCTTCAAAAGCAGCCACTATCAACCCATCATTTCCTACACAAGTGACCCTTTCTATCCCAAAGGATTCGAGCAAGCTGAGCTCTCCTAGTTCTAATCAAACGAAGACCTCACTTAAATAATTACACTTAATAGCTTGAATAAAATCACAATTTATGATTTTGGTAATTGTTTTTGCCAGCTTCATGCATTAGCCATAGTACAGCTTTTAGTAATTTCAAACATCTGCATTAAAAAAGGAAAGCAATAGCTCAGAGATATCCACATCCACATTTAATATCTCAAACACTAGGGAACTCACCCAAGCACACTTTCTCCTGCAGTTCTAAATAAAAAGCTTACCTATCCACTCCCATGCCCCGCCCCCTGCCACCCCATCACACACAGACAGATCACCAGAGGGTCTTCTTTCCTTAGTTTATAACACTAAATCAATCTCATGCTAATTTCAGTGTCTCTCCTACAACTGTATGTTTACTAACTCTTCCAGGTCCATTTGTTGTTTTTATTTAAGTTGAAGTCAAAATTGAACTTAATAAAAGTGGTAGTAATTAATAAGTTTAGTGCATCAAAGGAGTGAGAGATGTTAAAGAGAGTACTTTATAGAATTTTAAATACCCAATCTTCACTGTAGACATCATTTTTTGTTAATCTCTTCAGTAGTTTTTGAGAAATTAAGCTCAATTATCTTTCTCAGAGTTGGGGCAGAGAAAAAAAATTAAATTCCAGAAAAAAAAACTTGTGGCATCTACACATCGGAAAATGTGAAAGTAGCTGCCCAGCAGAAATTTTAAGTCCAAATCCTACCTGACTGGAGAAAGGAAAGAAAAGTTCCATTCAACCATTGATTCATTCATTTACCCAAGAGAAAAGAGCTACTGTATACAAGCACAGGGCTAGACATTAGGGTTTCAATAATAAAGACACAAGCCCTTCTTTGAGAAGGAAGATAAAATTAAATAGTCTGTGGGGTAAGTGCAACAGAAGATACATGGCAACAAATGAGCACTGAGATTAGTCCTGGGACACAAACAAGCATTTAAGAGCAAAAGCAACTTGCTCTGCTAATCTACAAGAGTTCATTTGCCCTCTCCAATCTATTTACCCAAGGAAAGCTCCAACTCTGTGTTTATATTCTGCATATTTTTTTCTAGTAAACTGCTTCTACAAAACCAAGAGATTTGTGAATGTTATATATATATATATATATATATATATATATATATATATATGTTTATATTATACATAATGTATACATGTAAATAATTTATTTCTGATTGGAAAGTTACAATTTGCTTAATGATTTGCATACCCACTTGAACATTACGGAATAATGAAGAGCCATGTTTATAAGTTTATGATAACATAGGAGAATGCTTATGTTCCAAGTAACATGAAGAGCATATCACAGCACAAGAAAGATACAGAAATCAAATAAAGCCAGCAATAAATATACAGAAAAAAGACAGAAAGGAAATATACTAAAATACTGAGTGCTTATCTTTGAATTTCTGAATGGAGAATCACTTTTTTTTACATTTGAAGATTTTAGTTACTCTGTCATAAACATACATTATGTTTAAAATATAAAAACAAATTTTTTTTTGACAAAAGGTCTCACTCTGTTGCTCAGGCTAGAATGCAGTGGTGTGATCACAGCTCACTGCATCCTTGACCTCCTTGGGCTCAGATGATCCTCCCACCTCAGCCTCCTGTGTAGTTGGGACTACATGTACACACCACTATGCCCAGCTAATTTTTGTATTTTTTGTAAAGACGGAGTTTCACCATATTGCCCAGGCTGATCTCGAACTCCTGGACTCAAACTATCCACCTGCCTCAGCCTCCCAAAGCATTGGAATTATAGGTGTGAGCCACCACAGCCCAACATAAAACAAACTTTTAAAACTAATTTGACTTCAACAACTTGGATCATATTTTTGAAAGACTTCACTGTGGACAAATCATGACCCTGGCTAAACTTTATTAGTGCCTGAAGTTTACCTCTATCTCCTATCATTAACCACATACAATTGTCCTTTTAATCTTTCTTTCCTTTACATTTGAGTTCTAAAATATCTGCTAAAAAGCAGATGATTATAAGTAAAAATGTTGTCCTTGTAATAACTATAAAATAAGTCTAAAATATGAAAAGTACAAATAATCATTGACATCGTCTAGATTAAATAAACCTCAAGAAACAGACCCTTCAACACAAAAGGATATAAGGGACTTCCTAAGACTAATGTACGTATATCTATTTTTTACCAGAAGAAGCCGCTGATTTGTAATCCTCAGTTTATCAATGCATAGTTTTCCCTTAGAAAGATGTTGTTAACTTGCTAGTTGAACTTTTTCTTTTTTCAGTTTCCTGAATGGCAACAATCCAAATAATTCAGAAGCTGTGTGATTAACACTGTTTTCTCTTCTGGAGGTTTTTTCCTATTGCTGGTAAAGCTTTGAGGGATACACTTTTTTAAATGGTAACTAATGTGAACATGTTTTCATTCTCACATTCCACATTTGATTGGACTTTTAGTGTTCTCTGTGTAGATGTGTGTCCCAGTTATGTGCACTTCTCAGTACAAACAGACTATGAACTAATGCCTCAAATAGATTACTTTCCTACACTCACCAAAATACAGAGGTCCAGTGGACAACCGGAGAGTACTTTCAGCTTACTGGCTCACAAACACAAAAGCACTCTCTCAACGATTTACATGGCAGGAAATTCAGTACACTAATTGAACAAATACATACACAACTATGCAAAATAAAAATGTTCTATGAGGGATATAAAGTAAATTTTAATTAAAAGGTTCTGTGTTCAAATTAAACTACTAAGCATACATATGTTTTGTGGAAGAACTTGAGAGATTCCTGAAGCTTGCAATATTTTTGTTTACTGGAGCAAGTTTTCAGAGTTTTCACTGTGTTAATATGCATTACAAATCTCCAAGAATGTGGTAACATAGACATTTATTAAACTTAGTTCACCATGAAACCTGTTATTTCTAGGGAGTCTGTTTGTTTGTTTAAAGACTTGTGTTCTAAACAAATGTGATATACTACTCAACGGTAAAATTTACATTCGAATTATGAAAATTCCTCATCTCTCAACAGTACCAAACCATATTCTATATGTCATAGGGTACATGAGAATTATTTTCCAACAATCAGGAAAACAGCAAATCACATATTCCACCAGATGCCAGAATGGGGGATTTACCCTTATATCCTACCAGTATGTCCTGAAAATTTTGGTTACCATTACCTATTAATATTACTGCATACGTATTTGACCAAATTCTGTCCTTAAAGTTAAATACTGAGCAATGTAATAAATAATTGGGTCAAAGGGAAAGGTTTACAAAGCAGGTAGTCGTCTAACTTGAAACTTTTTCTTTCTCTCTGACACCCAGGCTGGAGTACAGCGGCGCAATCTCAGCTCACTGCAAACTCCACCCCTGCGGTTCAAGCGATTCTCCTGCCTCAGCCTCCCGAGTAGCTGGGATTACAGGCGCCTGCCACTGTGCCCAGCTAGAAACATTTTTACTCTGTAGCAGAAGAAATGCAAGAGCTCATCATTACCAAAAAAATTAACATCAGTAAACTAAAAGCATCATTAACAAAAAATTAACAGGAAGTCAAAATTAGCTACTCTGGTGAGGATAAATTATTGTGGCCTCTGATCTCAAAAGTCACACTGTCTACAACTAAAATAGTGTAAGAAATTTATTTAATAAAAAACATGTTTCAAAGGCCAAAGACAAAATATCTGAAGTCTCCAGCTCAGTTGGAGCTACTACATATTGAATAAGGAATTACCCCAAAGAAAGAATTAAAACATATTGGAAAGTAGTATGCCACTCTTATGCATTTGTATATTAAGCCTTAACAATTAATGACAGCCTAAAATACTAAAGAGAGTTCCTCTCATAGGTTACATACTTGGGATAATCTCGCCCTGGCCCCTAATGCTTCCAACTCTTCTCCTTTTTTAGAATATACATGAAGTCTAAGTTAAGAAGATTTTTAAAGATCCATTATATATATTAGTTATACTAATCTTAGAATATATTAATTATTATATTGAACTTAGTTTAAGATCTTTTAACTTAATGAATATATTTTTTTAGCTTAACCTTAATCAGATCAGGGAGATGGATATATTCTTGACTCAAATGGAATTCTTTTACATCAATAATAAATGTCTCTTTATAAAGTGTTTCAAGTGACTTATCATTTGATAAGTAAATGAATATATTCCTAAAATAAGTATATTTTGTGAGACTGAAAAGCTGTTCAATGCAACTTAAAGTTTTAAAGAGACACACAATTTAATACTTTTTTTTTTAACCTTTCTATAGCATACATTATACATCTCCACATATGATTTCTCCCAGAGTTCATACCATTCGCAAATTTCATTTAGTGGCATGTTTGTCTGGAAAGCTAAATATTTAAACCTTTTAATCACCTTAAAATTTTCCTTTCTTCCCATAAGTCTTCCAGGCCACAGGTGATTCTACTCACAACACTTCTCTTTTACATTTATGTACAAAAGCTTACCAGAATCCCCTAGAGAAGAAATTCTGAAATTACTAGAAAGAATTGTAGGTGGACTTCTTAAAGTCTGGGAAAAAATTAACGTTTTATTGGATTCTTTCTCAAGGCTCCTGTCATACCTCTTAACTACAAAATTTAAATTTAATATTGAAACGTATTCCAGGCCCGGGTGCGGTGGCTCACGCCTATAATCCCAGAACTTTGGGAAGCCAAAGCAGGAAGATTGCTTGAGCTCAGGAGTTAAAGGCCAGCCTGGATAAGATGGAGAGATCCCATCTCTACAGAAAATTTAAGAATTAGTTGTGCATGGTGGCACATGCCTATGTAGTCCCAGCTAGTCAGGAGGCTGAGACAAGAGGATCCCTTGAGCCCAGGAATTTGAAGCGGTTTTGAGCTGTGATCAACCACTGCACTCCAGCCTGGATGACAAAATAAGACCCCATGTAATATCTAAACCAATCCTTTACACCAACTATGAACTCCATAATCACAAATAAAAATATTCTCTTTTTGTAATTTTTCAATTTAATTTCAAATGACAAGATATTCTCAGCATTTACTATTGGCTATATTTTGTTTAAGCCAAAATCAGTGCATTCAGTCTTTCATTTCAATGGTACATACCAAGAACCTGTGAATGTGCAGTGGAAATGGCTATCATTTTGTTTTTGCAGGCTATCGTTAATTTGGTCCCAATATGCACCCATTGCTCCAATCATAAGATAATATCCAGTTTTCCTCTGTAGGGGATGTCATTTTCAACACTCTGAAGGCTGCTTTTCCAAATATTTTCATTTTATTTCGGAATAGTGGATAAAATAATAAAACAATTGCAGTTCTATTATCTACCACCAGGCATTGTGCTAAATTCACTGTGATCTAACTCTTAATACTTGTGACAAACTTTTGAGATAAGTACTATTACCATCCTTATTTTTCTGAAGAGACATTGAGATACCAGAAAGTAAAAGTAAAATGACTTACCTAATGTCATATATATTAAAAGTAACAGAGCCAGGTTGTGAGTCATGGCAATCTGGCTTTAGAGGCCAACCCCTGAGCACCATGTAATACTGACACTAGCAGATTTGCATGTTAATGCAGTCAGCAAACATTAATTGAACATGTCCATGTGCCTGACCTTCTAATACATGGTACAAATATCAATAAGATACTGTTCCTTCCCTCAAGTAGCTCATGGTTTATTTTGAGAAATACATTGATACACAGAGAATTACTCTAAACCATATTAAATACTGTAGTAAACATTGCAGAGCATGGCTGTTGGGACAAAATCCTGGGGGTGCTTCAGAAAAGATGAGGTGTGAGCAAGCAGGAGTTTGTCAACTGAAGGAGACGAGGGGGTGTTAAGTAAAGAAACAGACATAGAGGCATCTCTCTCTCTCTCTCTCTCTCTCTCTCACACACACACACACACACACACACACACACACACTTCTGTAATGAAACCCTGAAGTACTCAAACCCATGTTCATTTCTCTGTCTTTAGCATGGTTAGTATCACATAGCTTAGCACATAATTATTCTCTAATAGTTTTACAGGTCAGATCTTCTGTCTATACTGTCTGCCTATTTCTGACTTTGAGAAATGTGTTAGATATATGGTAGACACTGATTTTTGGTCAAACATCTTTAGGACATCATGATTTGTTCACCTATTTTAAATGTATTTTCTTGTGATATCTTATTCAAGAATAATTTAGATAGAACACAATTTGCTGTTATATAGCAACTATATAAACAAAATCTGAATCTAACCAAAAATGAATCCATCTCCCTTTCAATATTTTACTGTAACAGGGATTTGTATTCATAAGATGAAAATTCATTAATTACTCAACTGAGTTTTATTTCATTTTTCTGTAATCACTTATCTTAATCTTAAAATTGTTGCCATATTTTTTATATAAGAAGGAAATATTTTGTAAAGAAATTATAGCAAACCAGCAATAAGAAGGAAAAATCTATGGCAAGTATGTACAAATCTTTATATAATAAAGCAGCTATAGTCATAAATTACTGGTAAAGTAAAAAAGTCTACACACACACACACACACACACACATACACACACACGCATGCACCATGCACATGCAACTATCTGGTATGATAGTACCCTCTTATCCATGGTTTTGCTTTTCAGGTTCAGTTACCAGTGGTCAACTGCTGTCTGAAAATAAGTATGGTACAAGAAGATATTCTGAATGAGACAAAGAGAAGCCACATTCATATAACTTTTATTATAGTATATGATTATATTTTTTCCATTCTATTATTGCTCTTGTTCATTTCTTACTATGTCTACTTTATAAATTAAATTTTATCCTAGGTAGGCATGGATGTATAGAAAGAAATACACATATATCAGGTTAGGTACTATCACAGTTTCAAGCATCCACTGGGGGTCTTGGAACATATCTCCTATCATAAGGGGGGATTACTGTATAAGCATCCTCACATATAAATCACAAAAGTAGAAAAATAGTTACATTTGTATTAAACGATTGCTCCTTACAGATGTAGTTTCAATTGAGGGTTAAAAAACCCATTAAATCAGAACTCAGACAATCTTAACTTCCCACTTATGAATGCAGAGGCAAGATGGCTGACACAACCTAAAATGCATGTTTTCACCCTCCGCTGACAAGTTATTTGTATGCCACCTCTGGAGAAAATGTACATAACTAATTTGTTTGAGAAACCTGTTATAAAAAAAAAAAACACACATCCGCCATTCCCCTCCACTGTGTAATGTATGGGGAGCTGTCAAGAAACGTAATTTTGAAGCACAAATTCAGACACCAACTGCAGAATTCAGAGACCTCCTGACAACTTTTTGATGCCCCTGTGAGGATTCTAGGCCTATGAACTAATGAAAGGGTGACGTTAAGACAGTCAAAGCCTGTTTCCAGCCTGCAGAGATTTAATAACGTGCTTAATTTGTTATCTGACATAGATGATACCTATGCACCAAACATTGCTGTTAATATGATTTACATTAATTGAATTTTATTTAATACTTTATGAAGTGTTTTCTTTAATAAATGACCTTTTAATACTAATATTGTATGTTATAAGAAGTTATGATATAAACTACCGGGAACACGGAGTTGGAGAAGTCATTGGCACTTGTCCTTTCAAGCTTGAATAGACACTGTTTTATCACGGACTTTTTTCTCCTGGAATACTAGGCTGAGGCTGCTTTTAAAATCCTAATCATTATCCTAATTCCCATGTTCCCTTATTTATTTATAGCTGAATCATATTTTAAAATACTAAAAACATATTGCCTTAAAGATGTTGTTTAAACTGGCTAAAGCATAATAGCTTACATTTAGAAATGACACAGTTGTATGCACCAGAATTCTTTTGAGCACTTTATGTATATTATTTCGTTTAATTCAAGAAACTTCTGAGATGGAAATATTATTTTTGTTTTATAAGTATGGAAACTGAGGCAAAGATACATTGAAGCATAGAGTTATGAAGAATAAAAGCATGAGTTTTCTTATTTCAAATGGAAGAAAAACGGTTTCTTGATTAAACCTGTACCTAACATTACATTAGAAGTCTAGGAAAGATGACAGCTATGACATTTTGATTTCTGAAAACAGAAGATAGAATTCCATATTTCAGTGAATTATTTATTGAATTGCTTGTTAGAGGATTATCTAATATTTAAAACACTGCTTCAGTCCTGGTCAGACAAACTTCCCTTACAGTCCAGGACTTTAGATCTGATGACTCACCTCAAATTCGTCCTCTCTTTCCAACATTATTAGTGCACAGACATGTGTTAGGTGACCTTGACATACAAAGGCCAATCCTGGATCCCATGGCAGAGACAAGGCAGCAAAATACAACCCTCTCTCCAAAAGTGGGCTTCTTATTGTTAGAATACATACCTATGACACTAAGCTTCAAGTGACTTTAGAAAAAGAGAATAAACTCCCAGAAAACATAAAGACAAAAAAGGCATTTAAGATGAGTCTTCATGCATGAGTATTATTTTAACAGAGAGAAAGTGAGAAGAATGCATTGAAGATCTTCAAATGGCATGGTCAAGGGTTCCAGGGCAGAAAAATGTGGAGTGTACCAGGAATGATGAGCGGGTTCAGGCCCTGACAAATGCTCCAACTGCACAGAATCAGTGAGGCCATTTTAGTAAATTCAATAAGTTTCTTATGCTAGTCCCAGCTACACTGCAAGGCCTTTGAGATAATGACCAAGACTTGTTTCTTCTAAAGCCCTCCTACATTGTCCAGTAAAGCGGGCAGCAAATTGTGTGTGTTCAGTAGCCTTGACTAACTCAACCAACAGGGGTGAGTTTGGTAACTGCAGATCATATTGCAAAAGGCAAGGCAAATATTGAGTGTCCAAAACTGGGCCTTCACAGATGGGCAATGTGTGATCTACTACAATACTCATACTTAGGAAGTGATAGTATATGAGTACAGTGCTCACAATTTTATAGGTTTTTATGAGGTTAGCATGAAAATTAATTTAGCTGTAATTATCAAGATAGAGATGAAAAACAATGAGATCTAGGAGGGGCGTAAGCACTAAGGTATGCTGATTGGGTGCTATGCTTACTGCCTGGGTGACAGGATCATCTTCACCAAACCTCAGCATCACCCAGTGTTCCTATGTGACAAACCTGCAAATGTACTCCCAAATCTAAAATGGATATTGAAATTATTTTAAGAAATCATGAGATCTAATAACAACTGAGTTTATTATGTAATCAACATTATGTTGAACACTTCGATGCACATTGTATAATTTAACCTCCACAATAACTCTATAATTTAACTATCATCATTATGCCCATTTTAGAGATGGATGGAATGGTTCCTGATGAGAGAATAAGTAACTTGAATAAATCACAGACTGCTAAAGATATAGATCCAGGCCTGTCTGTGCAAAAGTCCCTGCTAAATTGCCATGCTAATCATAAAAATGTTTCAGCCTTAAGTAATATACATTAGAAGTAAATAGCCATATCTAGATAACTTTTGCAATTCACTTTTTTTAGATGGAGTTTCACTCTTGTTGCCTAGGCTAGAGTGCAATGATGCAATCTTGGCTCACTGCAACCTCCACTTCCCAGCTTCAAATGATTCTCCTGCCTCAGCCTCCCGAGTACCCAGGATTACAGGCATGTGCCACCATGCCCGACTAATTTTGTATTTTTAGACATGATTTCATCATGTTGGTCAGGCTGGTCTTAAACTCCTAAGTTCAGACCAGGTGATCTGCCCACCTCAGCCTCCCAAAGTGCTGGGATTACAGGTATAAGCCACCACGCCCAGCCTGAAATTCACTTTTAAGATCACATTTCTATTCTACAACTCTGAATATATTTACTATTTCAAAATGTATGTATTATCTCTAAAAATACTTGAATGTTCCTGTCTCCACGCCTTTGCACTTGCTGTTGTTGCTGCTGCTTAGAACGCTCTTTGTTAAACATACCCATGTCTCACCTTCCCTAGCCACCATATAAAGTGCACTGGGTCCACTTAATAGTTCCCTTCTTCCACCTCACTGTGTTTTTATCCTGAGTGTGCTCAAAAATATTATATACCTACTTGTTTACTGGTGACTATCTGTCCTTGCAGATTCCATGAGGGCAGAGATTTTGAATGTTTTGTTCACTGGAATATCCCCAGTATAGAAGAGCAGTGTTTGGCACAAAGTAGGGACTCAATAAATATTTATTAAATGAAAAAAAATGAATGACTGAGTCAAGGAAGGAATGGATGCTCATTACTGATCTACGGCCATCTGAATCAACATTGTCTTAGCAGTTTATTTAAAGACCTGAAAGACTGGTACTCCGACTTGTCAGAGTGTTGTGTATGGCACCAACTTAATAATGATGATAAAGTGGAAGTCTTTTGAGTTATTGCCTTCTTTGCATTACCCTATCCTCAACTAAATATTCTGGATCTGTCTTAGCTCTTCAAAACTATGTGGCTTGGAAACAGAATCATCCATAAATTTTTCAACTTATGGCAATCTATGGAGCTTAAAATTGTCAACCAAGCTATTCTATGCCCAAATATGTACTTTTTTAAACAGGGTGTATAAATTTAGACACATGTACTTAAATTTTAACTTACACTTTTACAATAAAGTATGCATTTTTAATTACGTTATTTAATCCAGGATTCTAGATTATCAAAAATAAACCACCTTTGAACTAAAATAGCACATTTTGTACTCGGAGATTCTTTCTTATACATTCATGGTAATATATAAAAGTCCTCAAATACTGCATTTAAAACCACTGGAAGGCCATATTAATTCAAAACATGGTGTCAAATTTGCTAGCTATTTGAAAAGTTGAAATAGATCCCCATTTTATGCATTTTAAAAGGAGATTAAAAATTACAAATGAGTAAAAGAAAACCATATTTGAAATAATACTTTATAAGCATGATATTAATTCCAGAAAGTACTGAGATTGATAGAATTATATACATATACATTAAAAACATTTTTAAGAAAATTAATGTTAAAATAAAGTGACAAAAGAAAAAAAATGTTGTTTATAAAAGACAGATAATTATTATCCTTAATTCAAAAACAATGAAGAATCCCAGCCTGGCCAACATGGTGAAACCCCATCTCTACTAAAAATGCAAAAATAAATTCGGTGTAGTGGCACATGCCTATAATCCCAGCAACTCGGGAGTTTGAGGCAGGAGAACCTTTTGAACTCACTAGGCAGAAGCTGCATTGAGCCGTGCCACTGCACTCCAGCCTGGGTGACAGAGCGAGACACCATCTCAAAAACAGAGAAATAAATAAATAATAAAATCAATGAAGAATCCAATAATAAATGGCAAATGCATATGAATAGGAAAATAATACAAATATGTAATTATTTAATAAACATTAAAAGATTTACAATTCACTAGCACATAAGGCATTAAAAATCAAATCAAATCAAATATATCATACTTTGGCCATTCCTCTGACAAAGCTAAAACATACTGATGCTACACTGGTAGAAGATAATAATTCTCAAAGAACATTTAGTCCTCTGTATTGAAATTTAAAATATGAATACTCATTAAACTAACATTTTCATATTGATAAATCTAAAAATTCATCCTGAAGAAATAGAGAGAGAGAGAATATGCAAAAATAAAACCCTGAAGGCTCATATAATTGTGTTGGGTGTATTTATGGTGTATACTAGACTGAAATTATAGTAGGTCATTAAAATATATTTTCTAGAAAGCTAGATTTAAGAAATACAAAAACCAGTCCATTGTAGATTTTTATGTGTTACAATAGGTTAGACAACAGTACAATCACATTTATATAGGCTATCAGTATGTTCCTCTTGTGGATTCGATTATATGTTATTAAATCTTCACTTTCTTACTAGTTTTTAAAATTCTTAAATATTTAGCAATGAACAATATTCTGTGTTCTATTTATTTTTAAATAAGGTACGAGGGGATCCAGGGGTAGATTTATAGTGCCATTAAAAAAAACCTTATTTTTCACACACCAGGAAAAACTAAAACATTTAATATTCTGAAAATGTTAGATAGAAGTAAACTGTGTATGTATGGAAGACCTTTATTTTAGAAGTGCATGTAAAAAGAAAAAATAAATAATTTGAAATACATTCTAGGACAGGGGTGATGGCTCACACCTGTAATCTCAGCACTTTGAGAGGCCAAGGCGGGCAGATCACAAGGTCAGGAGTTCGACACCAGCCTGACCAACATGATGAAACCCCAACTCTACTAAAAATACAAAAATTAGCTGGGTACAGTGGCAGGTGCCTGTAATCCCAGCTACTCAGGAGACTGAGGCAGGAGAATTGCTTCAACCCAGGAGGCAGAGGTTGCAATGAGCTGAAATTACACCACTGCACTCCAGTCTGGGCAACAGAAGGAGACTCCATCTTAAAAAAAGAAAGAAAGAAAGAAAGAAAAACATTCTAAACTGATTGACAATAAGGATTTTAACACACAGATTTTTATTAACAATTATATATAACATGGCTATTTGTCTTTCAGAAACTAAAATACTTTAGGGCAAATTCAGCCTTCAAAAGTTCTATATACTAAGGGGAGCTACAACTGCAAAGAAATATTTTTTACCACAAAATATTATGTCAAAAACTTCTTAAAGAAAAAAAGATTAAAATACACATGAGGATTGCTAACTGCATTTTAAAAGCTCTCCTCTTTACTTATATTTCAAAGTAGTCAATTTTAAAATTGTATTTCATTTTTTGTTAACTTTTAGCCTGACTTTTTAAAAAACTAGCTTTCCCTTCTTTAGGTCTCAACAATGATTTTTATTCTATCTCAAGGCCTCCCTGGTTGAATAACAAAGAGTAGTGTATTTTCCTACAAGATATAGCCTCTTTGGAGTAAAAGCACTATACTCTTTCATTGTGTTGATTGATAGGCTTTACTCTACTTTGAATGGGTGGTGTGTGGTAAGTAGTTTATGAACAAAACCCTCCTGGTATATAAACTGTCAGTTTGAACAGGATGAAAAAAGACAATAGAAAATCTTGCTGGAAAAGATATTTTTGAATCAATCCAAATAATTTCTCTTGTTTTCAGTCTTCACACAAAACTTTTCATAAGTTTTGAGGAAATATTTGCAGGAATGCCTTGAGTGTGCATATTGGTCTTACGTATAGGAATGCATAACTAACAAAGAAATATCAAAACTTGTATCAGCTTCTCCAACTACATTTTATAGCCAAATATATGAAATTGCTATAGTCTCACTTTATGTCAAAATGGAATTTTTTATTTTCATGAAAAATGTTAAAAGCAATGCTCCTTTTCTTATTTAACTATATTTCTGAATTTGAATTGCTTAAAAGAGTTTAGTTTTAATTGTGCCTTTTTTGTTGTTTTCTAGTCACTGTTTGTGTGACCACCTAGAGAATTCATCCTGAGAGTCTTAAAAGTGTGTGTGCCCACGCATGTGCACACACACATACACATACACAAGAGACACACAGAGTTTGGACACATGCTGGCATCCTCCATATGCGCTGAAGTCAGTGGAGCTAGCAAGTGCACTGAGAACAGGAAATAAGAAACGGCAATGAAAAAAACTGATCTTAGCAAAAACTGGGAGACATCCCTGCTGTTAAGTGAGCAAGCTTAGAAATAAGAAATCTTTTATTTTTATTTTTTATTATACTTTGGGCTCTGGGGTACATGTGCACATCCTGCATCCTGCAGGATTGTTGCATAGGTATACATACATGCAGTGGTGGTTTCCTGTCTCCATCTCCCCACCACCACCTGTCACCCACATCAAGCATTTCTCCCAGTATTATCCCTCCCCATCTTCCCAGCTCCCTGCTATCCCTCCCCTCCACTCCCTTCCACCCTTCCACCTAGCCCAGTGAGTGTTGTTCCCTTCCCTGTGCCCATGAGTTCTCATTGTTCATAATCTGCCTATGAGTGAAAACATGCGGTGCTTGGTTTTCTGTTCTTGTGTCATTTGCTGAGAATGATGGTTTCTAGATTCATCCATGTCTCTACAAAGGACAAGAACTCATCGTTTTTTATAGATGCATAGTATTCCATGGTGTATATGTGCCACATTTTCCTTGTCCAGTCTATCATTGATGCAACCTCAATTAACATAGTTACATTTGAGGTCTTGCCACAGGTTAAGCTACATCACTGTGACTACCTGGACAGCCTATGCACAGATAGACTCCAACACTGCAAGAGGGAATGTGTTCTTATCTCCCATGTAGTTAGGGAATGCAATAAAATCTTTATATTTGAAAACAAAATTAATGCAAGTTGATATTTCCAAACTTTCCACATCCCTGATTCTATCTGAGCTTTTAATTGGTTAAGAGAAGTTCAAAGTAAATTAGCCTTTAATAAGTTAAATGCAAAATCCATGGATTTCTAAATTTTAACTTTAGCGAAGCATTTTCTAGGAACCTTTCCCCAATTATAAAATGAAAAGATACAAAACCAGCACTTGACGTTTTAAACATTTGAAATCTGACTTGCTAATAAAATGTTATCAATCCTCCTTGATCTTAAAGCATAAGTAGATATTTATAATTTGCATGCATACATCAGAAATAAGGTCGATGCAAAAGGTTATTAACTGATATGCAAGCAAGGACAGCAGTTACTTAAAAACACAGATTCATTTCAATCTATTTTTAAATAAATGGTTATATACATATTTAGCTATATGAAGTCAATAAGTATAAATACTTGTTAAATTATTACATAATCAAGACATTTTCTTAGGTAAGTATATATTTAAATCTGAGATTTCATAATTCAATATGATATGTGACAGTTATAATTAATACCTATAACTTCAGATGTAATTGTTTTCCAAAAATTGTAGTACTATACTCACATTTTTCCTATAATGAATGATATATGTAACTGTATCTTATTACAAAATATTTTCTATTTGATGAGTCCTTGTTCAGCTATATAAGTGAAAATTACTTAAACACACCAAAGATGGAATCCAGAAAAATCAAATAAAAAAGGAAATAGGAGATAGTGATAGAACTAAAGGGGGACTGATAGGAGGTAGTTAAGGAAGTAACTAGGGTTTGGAGAAGAAATCTAAACTGCATACTCCAATGATGGACTAAAACTAAAATACAGATAGGGTTTTTGTGAAGTGAAAATATTAGCATAAACATCAGAAAGTATCCTGTGTGAGATGATATAATGTGAGTAAGTAAACAAAAATGTAAATTAATTCAGAGTAATAAAAAATTCAGGTTTCATGATGAGGTGTGAAGGTTTGTTCAATTCTATACTGTTTTATAATGTTTCATTACACAGTTGTTTTTCAACATGGGAGCCTAAACTTCTAGTCTGCTGCTTTCTTGCAACACTAAAAATAAAGTTTTCTATGTGAAAATTAAGTGCCATGATGCCAACTCCACATGACTGCATGTGCATGGGAAAGTTTCAGTTTCTGCTATTTGCCTTCTCTTTTTCCTCCTCTTCTTATCCCCCCAAAAAAGTATTTGACACATATATGAATAAAACGACGCAAAATCCATGTTTTACCGTTCTAGTCTAACATTCTAGTTTTAAAAATTAAGCAAGGCATAAGAATGTATACACTAAGCTCAAGTTATTCATATCTAAAGACTTAAGAAATATGAAATAAGTTCTCAACTTTAAAATGGCCCTAAATTGCATATCATTTTTATATAAACTTCACCTTCAAGTTACTGAATTAAAATGGAAATCATACAGTATATTTAAATCTAGATTTCTTATGAAACAATTTTCAAAGTTTGCCACCAATGAATTATTCTCCTGATTAGCTTAAAGTACTTTGCAACAGGGAAGAAAGAAAGTAATTCTGGGCTTGTGTAATCATTTACCTTCAGTGAGCTTAACAAGCAAACATTAACAAATGCTTTGCATCCTATTTACTTACAACAGTCCTATAAAACAATAAACTTCTGAAAGCAATTACTTTAAATTTATTTTTCCTCTACACTGAAGCAGAAAATATTGTCACGCAAAAGGTAGCATTGAACTTGTCTAATAATAGAGATTTATTGAGACAAGGAACAATGCTGATTAAAAAAAAGAAAAGCATTCAAATATACCCTCTTTCCTGAAACACATGATAATAATTATCTTAGGAAAAGGTGTACTGACAACAGCATAAATGATGCTGCCAAATGGAGAGTTAATTTTATTTTAAAGGATTAAACCATAAATTACTTCTTTAAAATTATTGAGAAAAAAATAGATCTCTTCTAAAGTCAATTTAACCAATTCACAAGAATTTTGCACAAGAGAAAAAATTATTAGACCATAACATTCCAAGAGGTTATATGAGAATCATATTAAAGAGTCTTGCCACTCTTATTCAGGAACTAATTAGGAATATATATGACTGGATTATCAAATATCTGTTTAACAACTTATATTCTAACATATTTATTGCCATCTCAATCTAGATTTTAAAGCAGTAATTGGTTAGGATTTCATCATTTTTAAATGTTTTCATCATTTTAAAAACGTTCTCTTTTTAAAAATTTGCTTCTAAATAAGGACTAATTTTCTTATTCGTGTGTCATATAGTATCTTAGCAGTCAAAGGATAATAGGCATTTAATAAATTCATGTTGACGAATATGCGCCATTTATTGTTCACAATTAGCTGTTCCCTCCCTGACTTTGCCCTGCTTTCATATAGGCAGAATGAGAGTAACATTTTTCTTCATTATAGACAGTTTCCCTCCTCTTTTAATTTGGGCTTGGCTATGAGACTTGCTGTAGCCAATGACATGTGACATATACCATAACTGAGAAAAAGTCTGACATGGATCAACATAACTCTGTCCCTTCCTGCGTCTTTGTTGTCTTCCATGAGAGCACATGGATGAAGAGACTGCAGCAGAGCTCAGCAGAGTGGTCCCTGATTAGCAGTCCTCAAGTAGACAGAAATGGTGGCTGGCATAAGCCAGTGAGATGTTGGTGTTGGTTGTTGCTGCAGGTAAAGCTGACTATGCAAGATGCATCATAAATAACATAATTCTTTTTGTGACTACTTAAAATGGAAAAGCATATGTAGGCTACAGCTCGACTGCAGATAGAATGCATGAGAAGCAAATAAACTTTTTGTGAAAAGAAACCCAAAGCTTTCAACACCTGTGAGTAGGGTAAGGAACCTGCATAAGACTAAGAGTAGACCCCTACTCACAGCAAATCTGCTCCTTAAAGCTAATTCCGGATTCACCCTTAGGGAAGGAAAACAGGAGAGAAAGTTAGATTTTAAATGATGGTGCCAACTATGTGAAGACAGATATATTGACATGTTAAGACAGGTATATTGACAAACACTGACTAAAGATTGTACGTGATTATTAACAAATAATTCAAAACCATCTGTCTAAGTATGGGGGGAAGATGAATACAGGCCTAAAATGAAGTTATTACAATGTAAAAAAATTTACTGAGTTCAAAATAGAGTGATTAAAAACTCACTTTCGAAATACTTAATGATGACATTTTTTCTCTTCAAATAAGGAAAGGTAGAGACAAATAGATTTTAATAAAAAAATAAAGCATAATTAAGTATGCTTCTTTGCTTCAAAAATCAATGCAGTCCTTTTGTCCAGACCCGCCATCTTCCATAATTCACCAAAATGAGAAAAACAAAGGGAAAGAAGAGAGGCACCTAATATATATTCTCTAGGCCTTTGAGAAAACACAGAGTTGTTCCTTTGGCCACAAACATGCAAATCTAAAAGAAAGGCGATATTGTAGACATCAAGGAAATGGGTACTGTTCAAAAGGAATGCCCCACAAGTGTTACCATGGCAAAACTGGAAGAGTGTGCAGTTTTACCCAGCATGCTGTTGACATTGTTTTAAACAAGTTAAGGGCAAGATTCTTGCCAAGAGAATTAATGTGTGTATTGAATACATGAAGCACTTTAAGAGTTGAGATAGCTTCCTGAAATGCATGAAGGAAAATGATCAGTTACAGAAGGAAGTCAAGGAGAAAGGTACCTGGGTGCAACTGAAGCACCAGCCTGGCTCCACACAGAGAAGCACACTTTATGAGAACCCATGACGGGGAGCCTGAGCTGCTGGAACCTCTTCCCTATGGATTCATTACTTCATAGGTATTTTAAAAATAAAAATAAAAGATCTCTAGACTGTAAAGATCTCTTCATTGAGTAGAAGTGTGGCTTTCCCTCCTTCAAAGAAATATTTACAACAAATTTTAACTGTGTCCTAATTCACTATGCAATATCTTTATTATTTGAACTTAATGTATTTCTTGCTGAAATATATGAGGTGGCTTATTGTGCAACAAATTACTCAATTGGCTAGAAATTGGCCAGATATTATTTATGAAATATTTGCACTGGTTTGCAAGTAGTTCTTCTAAACCATTTTGGAAGAAATAAAATAATTTACACAACAAAAATTAATAATAAATAAAATCAATGCAGTAATTTCTCTGATACATTTTGATCAAAGACTATTAATTTACATTTCTATTTTTATGGTAGCGATGTTGAAACTAGAGCTAAGCTATATTTCCTACCACATATATAAAGAGCGATTCATTGTATTTGGAGATAATGCTGTTGAAGATATAAAGTGTAGGACAGGATCAAAAATTATCAAATTATCAAATAGCTAAGAGGAACAGAGTGAATACTGTCAAGGTAAACTGTCATAAATCTTGGACTTGGTTTTCCTCTAGTAATAATACTTCGTGTTAAGATTTTGACCTTTATTTATTCAATGACTCTGGGGTGGGAAAAAGAATAAAGTCTACAACCAGAAACTACAAAACACTGGCCCTAAAGCACTATTTAGGGACCGAAATGCTGTTGGCTACAACTCTCAGCACATTGGGCTTCACTTGAAGAAACTAACCTATCTGCAAATGAGCACTTGCTTTTAAGTAGATAAGGACTGCTGAAGTGTATGGAAGACAGTGGTTTAAACATCATTTAAAATTCATCATTAAAAAATCATTAAACATCACTAAAAATGAATTCATTCAAAAAATGTTTATGGATTTGAATTCATACAGCTCAAGCCTATCAATGAATGTATAGGCAGATAGACAATTTGTTAACTACCAGAAAAAACTCCTCCAATCCTTCCATAGCAAAAACTTGGGAAAAGTTATTTTCTGATGTTAAATAGTCAAAGACTTTGGAATTATCACTTCAATCTCTATATGAAAAGTCTTTTTTTTAGAATCAAGTAAATTGTCTCTTGTCTTTTGAGCAAGCCATGAAGTTGTCATTAAAACAATTAATAATTATCACATGGTTCATACAAATTCTTAAGTGTGCTTCTCCTTTTCTCTTTTCTCCACAGCACACTTGCTCAACAACTAATCTTCAATTTATATCTTTTTTCTTTTGTACCCTTGTACAATAGCATATATTTACTTATTTTTCTTGTTAGAAACTATCAGATCTTTCTTCACATCGATCAAGAAATCTAGTGATCAAAGCCTTTCATAATAAATATTCTCTAACTTTACCACCCAGCTTCAAGTGATATAAAAATTAAATCAGAATAGGATATTTTCTAATGGGAATGTTACAGAATTCATAACAGAACCCTAGATAGTTTTTGAGTTTTTAAGTGGCATTTTATTATGTACAACTTGCTTGACATTCTATAAATAATCAGCGCAACAAAAGGAGTAAAAACTTATATTATTTTTATATTAATTAAAATATATTATTAACCTTTCTTCCATTTAAGAACTTAGTACTGATTGAAATCTATTGGATAGCATGTTTATGTTTTTGACAATGACTGAGATGTATTTTTAATAACAGCCTCCTTACTTGAAATGCCAACGAAGATAGCATATTTGCAAATATCAAGATTTGAAATAATCAAAACAGTGAGTCATAATTTCTCAATTTGTTTGCTATTTATTTTTAAGTATCTGAAATTTAGCAAAAACATGTGATGTGATTACTTGGACATATTCCATCCTTTTTAAGCACTGGCTTGTAACAAAAATAAAATTGATTTATTCGCAAATATGAACCATAACATTTTCTTGATAATTTCACTCATCCAAATTCTTTCAGAATAATTCTATGTGCTTGTGGTAATTTTTTGCCACTATGCAATTTTATTCTATATCTATTTTTCAGACCTCAATACATATTATTTGAAGTATTATATAAAGTTGAAAAAAATGTTAAAATGCATTAATTCTCATATTAAAGTCAACTTAATACTGTATGTCCTAGAATTATCTTTGAACTCTATTTCCAACTCAATTCTCACATTTATAATAAATCTGCCTCAGTATAGTAAGAGCTTACTGTGGCTATTTAAACTGTTTTAAAGACCTTATTGATACACTATGATTTTTATTTTAGTATCTCTAAAAACTTTATTTTCCAAATTATTTGCTGTTAAAGTCTTTGAGAAATATACATTTGAATGATTTTTTTCCCCATAGTCATCTTCATGTTTAATTCAACACATTTAGTGAGTATCTCTTCCTGTGAGGAAATTGACTAGGTCAAAGAACTTGAAAGAACATTGAGACATGGTCTGTCCCCTTATGGGGCTCTCAAGCTCTAGGGGTGACAGACACATACATACACATGCAGTAAGCATGATGTGGTAAATGCAACATAATAAAGATGTGAACTACATGCTATGGTAGCATATCTTGAGGAAGTCTCAGCAGGGCATGCAACCTGTGCAGTTGCACAAGTCAGGTGCTTGGAAGAGATTTTTCTGCTGGATTTAATGCTCTGCTGTCAGCATCTTGAATTCTTACCATTTTAAAATAAGAGACCGTACACTTGTATTTTGCACTGGGCTTGTCCTGAAGGTGAGCCTGTGTACATGGCACCCAAATGCAGATGGTGGACTTTGGAGAAAGAGTAGCCCTGAGCTTCCTCATATACTTGGGTCATGAAAGTGAATTGGAATTTGCCAAGGGGAAAGAAAGTAAGGAGAGGCAAATAATCCCAGAGAACAGATGCAAAACAAAGGCATGACATAATATTTGCTTAGACATAATAATTAGGCTCTTACATTTAGGGAAGATGAAATTAAGAAAAGATAATTTGTAATCCGATTACCAATGGCCTTAAAAGCCTACCTGGACTTTATAAGAAAATAACTGTAAGCAAGGAAATGGAATAAAATGCAAATTGGTATAAAGGTAAAGTTGTAGAAAAAGGCTAGAGGGTGGCATCTTTAATAGAAGATAATGGAAGAAATCTAGATTAAAAAGTAACAGGCTGGAGACCAATGAAAGGGAGGACGAAGAGATGGGTAAGCAAGCCAATACTCAAGGGCACATAGTGTTTCTTAAACACATCCCACTATTTGGTTTTATTCTTGAAACAGCGTTCATAAGAAAGTTTCACTAGGCCCACTGAAATGGAAAAGCATGATAATACACTTGGTGAGTAATCTAAATTCTTTTTTCCAAAGACTAGTAATCACCTACAAATTAAAACGAAGTACTTAAGTTTTAGAGCAAAAAAACAAAAACAAAAACAAAAAACCTAGCAATTTTCACTAAAACAAAAAATTTAAAAAAGAAAAGTAAAAACAAAATAAAAACCCTGATTAAGGATCCATTTGAAATATATAGTCTCTTCTGCATGGCTTATTCCTGTGCCTCAATCTATAAGAACAAAGCAATCAATGAACAAACCATATAGTCAAATAAAAGGCTGGCATTAAAAATAAGCTTGACTTGATTGAATCAAAGCAGTTCATGTATTGAGTTTTTCACTTCTCAACTTAATTCTTTCAAAATAGGAATATGACCATATTAACTGAATAAATTATTTGTAAAGAGCTGATTCTCTGAGATCAATATAATTCCATTTTTTCAAATACAAATCTGGAGAAAGAGATTGCATGTTTTACTTTGGGCTAAAATTCTTAGTTGAAAACTATTTAATAAAATACTTGAAGTTTTCTGGTGTTTCCCATATCAAACTGTGACCCTTTCTTGTATACAATCTCATCAATACCATTTATGAAACTGAAGAATATATTAACATATATTATGAAGAATATGATATCTAAGTGTAATAATGGCAAAATAATCTTTGTTGAAGATTTAAATAGCATATAGTGATTTTTATAATGTAATATGGTTTGCAAGACATTCAAATAAGCAAGCTAACATCTTTCAAGTATCTTTTGTTACCAACTTTTCTACATCCTTTTCTTCTCTAAATGTTGTTAAAATGTTGCTTATGATTATTATTTTGTCAATAACCTTTCTCAGGGTTTCCAAGTATTTTTAAAATGATTTAACTTCTTCATAGCCAAACTTAACTTATATATGTACTATTTTTAAATATCAATTCATCACCTAAATATATAAAAATTTGCCCTTGATTAATAAAACACATGATATATGCAGTAGTCCTCCATTATCCATGGTTTTGCTTTCAGCAGTTTGTTACCCCCGTCAACCACAGTCCAAAAATATTAAATAGAAACTTCCAGAAATAAGCATGTCACAGTATTAAATTGTCTGCCATTCTGAGTACTATGATGAAATCTTGCACCATCCTGCTTTGTCCCACTGGGATGTGAATTGTCCATTTTCCATATACACAGAAGGCTGTGTATACCTACTCTTTAGTCACTTAGTAACTAACTCTTGCTGTTATCAGAGGAACTGTGGCAGTATAACAGTGCTTGTGTTCAAGCAATCCTTATTTTATTTAATAATGGTCTGAAAAGGCCAGAGTAGTGATGCTGACATATTGATATAATTGCTCTATTTAATTATCTGTCATTGCTAATCTCTTCCTCCACCTAATTTATAAATTAAACTTTATCATAAGTATGCACATATAGAAAAAAGCATAGTATATATAGGGTTGGGTGCTGTCTGCCATTTCAGGCATCCACTGAAGGTCTGGAAATGTATACTCTTCAGATAAGGGGACACTACTATATAAATAAATAAATATGCACACACATACACACACATACATAGTTGCGGTAGGGTTTTGCTCTGTCTCAAAGACCCAAGTGAAGTGGTGGAGTGGCATGATCATGGCTTACTACAGCCTGGAATTTCTGGGCTCAATCAATCCTCCTACCTCAATCTCCCTAGTAGCTGAGACTACAAGTTTGCACGATGCAAATTTTTGTATTTTGCCTGGCTAATTTTTGTATTTTTTTTTTGTAGACACAGGGTTTCACCATGTTATCTAGACTTACAAATATATTTTTGTAATTTTATGAATATTTTGCATTTAAATGTGATTATAAATAGTCTTCTTATTGATAACAGTGTCTAGAATTTTATCTATCTAAATGGGGAGAGAAAAGAAAGAAAAAGACCACTCCTGACTTCAAAATATCGTAAGGCTTGACTTGAAATAATGCTGTGTAAATAAATTAATAAATTTGATTTTTATAAAGAAAATTACATTTCTCTTCAGATTCCATCTCATGCACTTTTCATCTTTGCCAAATTTTAAAGAAAAAGTGCCATGCAAATTGGAACATTGAGAGGGATGGGGGGAGGATCATAGAAAGCCCTAGAGATTAATGAGAACTAGAATTTTGTGGGGCCTGAAAATGAGTTTCAAATATGAAGGGTTTTTTTGGTGTGTGTGTGTGTGTGTGTGTGTGTGTGTGTGTGTGTTGAACAGGAGGAGAGTGTTACAAGAAAAACAGGATGGAAAAGTGAGTGAGAACTATCATAAAGGATCTTGTAAGCTACACTAAGGAATTTAGATTTGGAACTGCTTGTATTTGAAAGATGTTGAAAGGTTAAAAGACAAAATAAGGTTTGAATAAGTATCATTTTGGAGGTGGTCAGGTAGGAAAACACATGACAGCCTACCTAAAAATCTTCCAATATTTCCTTTCTTCCCTCTTTATTAAAAAATTCTTACACAAAACAACAGATTAAATAAATTCAGTGGAACATATGCTAAGCAAAGAAATTTACTTAAAAATTGTATTAGGGCTTGATAGTCTTTGGGGAAATTCTCTTTTGGAAGAAACTTTAAAGTTGACTTCTGGGATAAATTTGATAAAAATTAAATATTACTTAACCAATTCATATTAGAGTTGTTTAGTGCACTGGGGCATGAATGGATCAAACAATACCCTAGTCAGTTATTCTACATAAAAGTAAATAATTATATCTCTTTATTGATGGAAGAAATGGTTCTAAGTAGAAAGAAAACATGATTGCAAAGCCATTGAAGTTAAGCAATACACATTTAGGTCATACACTAGGCTGGATCCTTGAAAAATGCATGAAATTTATTTCTACCACTTCATGCACTGGGAAAATCTGGCCAATAATAAATTCAGAATACACAGTAATAAAGAGCAGGAAAATAACATTAAAAATAAGTATCAACACTTAAACTGCAACAGGAGGGATATAGATGAGATATGAAAAAATAGTTCTTCCTCTCATTAGAGCAGTTAAACATTAGAATAGGTTATCAGGGAAGGCCTCTGCAGACTCTTCTCTTGAAGGTTTTTAACATCTGAGAGTCAGCCATTTATCTTGACTAGTTGAGGTAAGTCCTGTCTGCAGGCAGGTGAAGGACTAGATGACCTCTGAATTCATAAGTCCTAAGTTACTTGTTATCTCCTGCCTGATTCAGTTACTCAAACAGTCCTTTTTATTCAGAAGTGATCATCAGCAATGTTAAACATTCTACAAATGAAATATTTTCCATTTTTAACATATGAGCAAACCACATTGAAAAGGTGTGGATGACAGATTAAAATCATCATTTACAATCTAATCAGAATTAGTTTTTTAAAAAATCTATTCTTCACATGTTAAAAGAATAAGCAATATGGGGACCATTTAAAATTTTGTCATTTCAGTATGATATTGGAAATAGCAGGCATTTATGAGAAGACTGGCATAAACGTTCTTTTTGATTACTATAAATGATATGATAAAATTTATATGAGGATTGTTTTTGATACTTGCTACATTGCCTGACTCATTTAAATAGATGCTTAAGTATCTCCCTTTTCTTTTACTGTACTCAGTCTAGATCATGAGAAAGTTCAGTTCTATGTTTGACACAGGTGACTTCAAGGAAAGTAAATTATGTTAATCAAAACACCAAAGGATTAATAAACAAATGACCGTATAACATAGATAATGTCCTTCCAAAGAGTTAAAAAGATTCATGTTACTCTGTTATCTTGCATCTATGTAATCTCCCCTTCACTTCTCATCTCTGGAAACCAAGTATTGGTATGTATGACAAATAAAAAATGATAATGATACAGGATTTTTATTATAATAATAGAAATTTTAAAATGACCCATAATGTCTTTACTGAAGAAATATCTAATGTAAATTTCTTATAATTCATTTGAATGTATATTCTTAAATCATGCTTTTTTTAGAAATTAAGTCTTTTTTTTCTTAGAACTTTAATCTGAAAGCTGTTTTTCTTGAATATAAATTCACATTAAAAATAAAATGTGGACAAAAATTAAAGTGAAATGTCAGGCATCGATTAAGTCTGGGGTATATAGATAACACTCCATATTATAAGTATCATTAATGTTTTTAAAATAAGAAAAATAGCTTCAGCTGTACTGCTTTAGCTATAAGATTTTACAGGTTTAGAGGACAAAATGTGAAATATACTGCATTGCACTGACCTTCCTCAGAACGAACACTTGGTAAACGTTTTTAGAACAAAAATTTCTGCTAGTTTATAGTCTAAACTTCAGGATTTTAAATTGGTTTGAATTTTTAGCTGTATTCAAAAGAAACTTAGAGGTTCTTCCAAATAAGAACATGCTGGGACATTACATATCACAACTTCTTGCCATTTAAGGTAAACAAAATTTTTTTAATGAAAATGATGCTTTAGTTTACATTTCCCCCCTTTAATTTAAAATATATACTTATTTCAACCTATTTAGTCAAAGTTAAATTACTTTTAATAAACTATTCCCTTTACCCTCCCAAAAAAATCAATAAACAAACTTTTTATATTTCACTAAGGAAAAATTTAAATAATATTTAAAATGAAATTGAATCTAAACACAGCAGTAACTCTGGCTGTCACTGAGGATGTCTGAGGATTACCTACAAGTGATAATAGAGTATACTTTGGCTTCTATTCCTTTGTAGATTACTGAAGTTTTAATTTTCTCTGTTGCAATGTTTTAATTGACAAAAACAAAAAGAAGCCAGTAATGGGCTCATGGCAACAACGGGTCACAAGCCCAAGATTTCTTCTTTTCTTCTTTTTTTTTCTTTCTGTTTTGTAACCATGGTAAAACAATAGAAGTGAACTTTCCCTGAACTTTTCTCTTTAAAGGCCTGGGTCCACATTGACCTAACAGGGCAGGCTGGAACCTGATACTATCAACCGGAGAGCTGCTAAAGCAATCAGGTTCAACAACAACCATGTATGTTCCCTACTGTCATTTTGCCACAAAGCCCAGGCAAAAGCAAGCTATTTCTAGTAAAGAATTTATTTCTATTGTTTCAGACGTTAATTCAATGGTCTAAATGTGCATAAAACATGGACTAAATGGTAGACTACAGAAATATGTCATTGTTCTCTTATAATTATATCACTACCAAAGTTTACGTGCAGATAAGGTCTAATCCCACACACAAAAAAAGGCTTCTGGACACATTATTAAAAAAACAGATGATTTAAATCATTATAGATTTAGATAATCTTATATTTAACTTGTCATTTTATTAAATTCTCATGGTGATCTGTCTTAAAATGTAACATTGTGTACAAAATTTTTTTCACGTTCTTCTATAGCCAGTAAAGGTGTGAAGACACAATTGATTAAAGAAACAAATTAAAATATTTGTTATTCTGCAACTGCAGGATGGTAAATATTATATTAGAAAAACTGTAGTAGCATCTTTCCTATCTTGTTCATTCAAAGGGATATTAGATTTTTGTTTTACATCCAGTTTAATACTAGAAGCAAAATTTTAAAAGACAATGACCATATCCAGAAAAATTAGACCAATGTAATTTCTAATAATCATATATAAGTGTTAAGGAAGTAGTTCAGATTCAGCCTTTTTATAACTTCTTATGTTCAACTACAATATTAAGAAAAAAATTAGTAAAGATGAAATAATGGTAAGGAAAAGTTATTCTATCATTACTTGAAGCTCTACAGATACTTGAATATCATATATTTATCACTTATTAACTTATTAATTACTTCAAAACGTCAACTGTGGATAAGTAGATGCTCAGTTATATGTTTCTTAATATTATATCATAAGGGCTATTTTATGATATGCTTTCATAGAAAGAGTTTCAGTGGTTCTAACAGCAGAATTGGATCATGTAGATAAGATTTTTGTTATGGAAACACTAGGCCTCAACATACCAATAAAAAGAAATCTGAATTTTGTCCCTCATATAAAAGGGAATTCAAAATATTAACTGAATGAAGAAATGGGGACAGTTTAAAAAAAAAAAAAAAACAGAACATGGGCCACTGTATCAATAGTTGTCCTTAAATTAATAGTTTTCCAGAATTACAAAATGCTAAGAACCCTTTTTGAAAAGTACCATGTTTATAGCAACAATTAGTTTTCATACTTTAAGTCAGTTATTAGTTGAAATTCATTTTTGTAGGTGTATGTTTATGATTGTGTATGCTTACATATAGTATTATATACATTTTAGAGATGGGAGGACTAAATAAAAACAATCAGAGATCTGTTGAATTTTATTATATTTATTAAAGATTCCTTATGAAAATACAGGATTAATATTTTTATCCAGTTCTTGAACTGACTTTCCAAGTTGTAATATAAAAAATATTACTCAAAGTGCAGGCTAAATGCTAATTTGACTTTAAAGAAACCTATCAATGTTTAGAATATATAGGGCATCAAGAAGGGAGATTTAAAAAATAATGTATTTTAAAATAGAAAGGATGGAAGGAAGATCATGAAGCTGAGAAATAAAATAGGCAGAGAGAGTACTGGTCTATCCTTTAAGCTCTTGATAGTGGGTTCACGGATTCTCTTTTTTCTAAGTTTGAGAACAAGGAGTTAAGGTTGTGACTTTACTGAGAAAAAAAAAGGGAAAGCTAACATATACAGAACATCTACTAGCAGGTAAGTAAAATATCTATCTCATTTAAATTCCAACAACCATTTTAGGCAGATATTATTATCTCCATTTCTCAGATGAGGAAATTTGAGCTGACTGGCCCAACAGCATGACTCATAAATTTTAGATCTTTATGTCAGATCCATGTATCTCTGACTTCAAAGCCTGTACTTATTCCATTATACCATGGTGCCTTTGAATAGTAGAGACAAAAGGTCACTTTGCCATGGATCAAAAGATAGAAGCTGTCATTTATTAGATGTGTGACCTTGACAAGTCACTTAACCTTTTGGAATCTGCATCTTCCCTTCCCTAACACCCTCAAGAGGTGCTGTAGCCAATAAAACTTAAAAACCTGAAATAAAATAGTCAAAGAAGCTAATATTAGCATAGAGCATTTAATAAGAAGAATATGAACAACGAGTACAAAGGGAAAAGATGACTGTGTATGCTGCGCTGTTCAAGGGTACATTCTTCCAATCTAAGACGGTAGTCTCCTATATTTGTGCCATTATCTTAATCTCATTTCTATCTCAATGTCACTATTCTTCCTCCTGCCCTGCCCGATTTCTCTGAGTAAAGATGTTATATAGAAATTTTAACAGCTGTTGATATCTATTAAAATAGCTAATTTCAATAGCTGTCTATTGGTGAACACAGAGTATATAAATGCAGAGTATTTCCAATGAGAACAAGATATGTCTTTTATGTAAATAGAAAGACAACTTTCAGTCTACGGGGATAATTAATGGGCTCTGAAAAATAATTTTTTGGGTTGTTTCTCAAAAAAAAATAAAACCAAACAAACAAATCTCTAGTTCTGAGACTGAAAATACCCCTCAAATAATTTCATATCAGCTTAGAAATTAAATTGCTGTTTAGTTTCTCAATTATTAAAACAAACATCTAGGAATACAAAAATAATGTTTTCCTTTTTCTCTTGAGTTCTAAGTCTCTCTTTCCAGAGGTGTAAGGGATATCTGAACATTTCACAAGTGCCTCAAATTCAACATGTCTGATGTAAACTTCTTATCTTCTACCTTAAACCTGTACCTTATTACCTATTGCATTGCATATCTCTGATAATAAACCACCATCCATCTAATCCCCAAAACCAGACCCAGAGAGTCTTCCCAGTCCTTCCCTCTTTTTCAATGTACTTTCTACTTCTTAGCTTAATGATCACCATCTTCCATTGATTCTGCCTATGATACATCTCCAACTCACTCTCTTCTTCATTCACATTGCTCCTGCCTTATCTCAGGTCCTTTCGCTTCTGTTGCTGTAGCGTTTAATACTGACCTAAGTGTTCTACATAGAAATAACTTTATAGCACCTTCAGTGCCTTCTGCAAACCTAAATATTCACCAAATTTCTTATCATAGCATACAAGACCCTTCAAAATCTAGCACCTCAATTCCTTTTGGGTATAATTTCTCATAACTTTCATACTCTCACTCTATAGTTGGTACCTAATTACTTTCACATATTCATGCTTTACAGATCTAATCCTTCTTCCTGAAATGTCTATTTGTTCATTTGTACAGTTGAGTAGCCCTATACCAATTCTCACCAACTTCTCCCCTAATCTTCTCAAGTGCTCACCAGTTTCCCTTTACTTCTATTGTATCATGGAATACCATAGTATCATATTATAATTTCTCCCATTAACATAATAATTAATATATTATTTTAGTCTGCCAACAAAATCTTTAAATGCAGCAACTATGTTCTATATATTCCTCTTTTGCCAGAATTCAATGGTCTGGTAATAAGGATAAAAGTAGTACTGTTTGCTGGATAAATCAGCTGAAGAAGGAACAAATGAATTTTTTAAAATTTAATTTAATTTAATTTAAAGTTCTGGCATACAAGTGCTGAACGTGTAGATTTGTTACATAGGTATACATGTACCATGGTGGTTTGCTGCACCCATCAACCCGTCATCTAGGTTTTAAGTCCCGCATGCATTAAGTAATAATTTTTTTTTAAGTATACATCATACATGTAATTAACAGAAAATATTACAATACAGGAATAGGCTTTCCAAAAATTACCATCCCACATTAAATTAAGAGACCTAATGCTAAGGATTCATCCAAATAAGATTTTATATTCATTTTTACTGAGTAGTCAATTATGTACACACCTACAAAATTCAAAATACAAAATAAACTAAAGCAAAATAATGCACAACTTTGTATGCTACAAAAAATTTTAGTTTAAAACTTATTTTAAATGTCAGTCAAATAATACAAAATATTAAGTCATCATTGCCCTTTAAAATTCTTTCAACAAGAAATCCCTAATTGTACTTTCACTTTATCTCACTGTACCAGTAAGTAAATAAATTAACAAAATAGCTTTTATCCCACAGAATAACCTTTTAACTGAGGGATTATCTCTGGTTTATTTTTCATTTCTTTCACTGCAGATAGCAGTTCATGCCTCATTGATTAGTTTGCTAAGGTGGTGACCAGAAATGAAAACACAGTCTCTGAGATATTGCAAGGACCTTTGTGTGTAATCACACACACACACACACACACACACAAAACACACATTAATTCTATGCCTCTATGTCTGGCATTTAGTTACAAAAAGACAAAAAGTCACGAATTATAAACATTTCATTTATATTAGCTCATATCTAGGCATAACCCCATCGCTTAGATTTGATTCTTACTTATACATTTTTATATATTTTCATTAAATTGCATTTGTTTCCATTCATAATTTAAATTGTTCATTTCATAACTCTGGGGGAGAGGAAAAATGTAAAGTCAATGGGAAAAAAATCTAGGCCATTTAGAAATTCAATGGTAGCCTATATCTTGATGTATGCCACTGAATATCCCAGCCACATTTGAGACTTGCCATTTTCATCATAAGCTCATCAGTCAAATCTTTAGATCTAACATCGCTTTCCTTTTTTCAGCCAAAACAAATATAGAATTTGTAGTCAAAAAAACTTTTATATTAAAAAAATAGAACCACAGAAATCAAGTAGAGTAGTATTAATAAGTGTTCACTGGGGAGTAACCAGAACTAATGAGAGCATGTCACTCCGATTTGATCTTTTGCTACCGAAAGGCTCTGTAGAATCATGTGTCCCAATGTTTAAAAAGATCATTGATCATCTAGAAGGCCCCAGAAAACAACAACCACAGGTTTGAAGGGTTCTACCTCCAGAACAAAGGAAAGAGAGAATATGATCTCACATGGAAAAAATGAGAACAAAATCGGAACCTTAAAATATTTAATAAAAACTAACCAAATGAAAGACAGATTAAATTCATTCCTTTTACTTCTGAACTCAATAATAGAGCATTTTGGACAAACATAAGAAAGGGCATAACAGTTAGACATAAACAAATTCTTTTCTGGCTCGGCACACTGGCTCACACCTGTAATCCCAGAACTTTGGGAGGCCCAGGCAGGAGGATCTCTTCAGCTCAGGAGTTCAAGACCAGCCTGGGCAACATAGTGAGACCTCATTTCCACTAAAAATCAAAAACATTAGCTGGACATGGTGGGGCACCTGTAGTCCCAGATACTCAGGAGGAGGATTACTTATATCAGGGAGATCCAGAATGCAATGAGCTATGATCATATAACAGCATGCTATCCTGGGTGACAGAGCAAGACCATGTCTCAAAAAAAAATCTCTTTCTCTGAGATCCTTCTCACTTCAACGGTCAAACAGAGCTAGATAACTCACTCAGTTTATCAGTATGTCATAAAATTGACACTGGCGTTTGTTACCGGCTTTAGGTCACTCACTGCTGAGGCCTCTTTCTATTCTAAAATTGTATTATTCCCTTCTCTGTAATCTCCATCACCAAATACAGTTGATTGTGTATTCAAACATATTGTTTATTTTCCATTTGTTTGCTATTTCATTAATTAGGTGAATATTTCCTTAGGATCTTATGCTATCCTGATAACTGGCTGCTCAATCAATATTCGCATTTATGAACCATCCTACCCATTGCTTTTCCAATTAAAAACTATTAGGTAAGAAGATTTTTTAGTAGTAGCCAAAGCAAGCTTCAGGAAAATTATACTCTGGCAATCCTTATGTTTCTACTTTTAGTGGAGCTTTCTTTTATGTTGGCATTCTTACTCCTCCCATTGACATTTAAACCCATCACCCCAGCCATCTACACATCTTAGTATTTTGCTTTCAACAGTCAGCTAAACCCTGCAAGAATTTAATTGATAATTAAGGTTAAAAGCTTAAATTATGAGTATTTGCATTTAAAAGAGGCTCCGTCTCTGTGAATGCAACCTCTGGTGCTATTTCTTAAGTACAAAAGTAAATCAGCCTTTGTAGGCCACCTTTCAAAGGTTGTCTTTGACCCAATATAGAATGGGTTATTTAATCATAGGATTTTCTGCTCAAGGAACAACACAAATTCCATGTCTTACCATAGCATGTCCAAGCCTCTTCTTTTGGCCTTTCAGCCTCTTTACTAACTTAACACCTCAAATTCTCACCAATTTAACTACATTTCAGTTCACATTACAATTTCATGCAATGCAAAGAATGGACATGGATTTTTTTTCTAGAAGTCACAGTACACTTTCTATACTATGCTCACTTTCTCTTGTTCTCTTTGTGTTATGCTATCACCTATATTTTCCTTTTAGGTAAAGAAGAAGAATATTACTTTTCTTTCCATCAAAAACAGATTTTTATTTTTATTTTTTATTTTTTGAAATGGAGTTTCTCTCTGTTGCCCAGGCTGGAGTGCAGTGGTGCGATCTCCGCTCACTGCAACCTCCGCCTCCTGGGTTCAAGTGATTCTCCTGCCTCAGCCTCCCAAGTAGCTGGGACTACAGGCATGGGCCACCACAGCCGGCTAATTTTTTGTATTTTTAGTAGAGACGGGGTTTCACTGTGTTAGCCAGGATGGATAAACAGATTTTAAAAGTGGCCTTGGGAGGATTGCCTCAGCCCAGGAGTTCAATCTCAGTCTTGGCAACATACTGAGGCCCTGTCACGACAAAAAAAAAAAAAAATTAAAAATTAGCCTGTCTTGTTGGCATGTACCTGTAGTCCCAGCTACTCTGGAGGCTGAGGTGGGAAGATCACTTCAGCACAAGAGGTTGAGGCTGCAGTGAGCTGTGAGCACACCACTGCACTTCAGGCTGGGCCACAGAGTGACACCCTATCAAATAAATAAATAAATAAAAACAAAAAGTGGCCTCCCCAGGAAGCCTCATTGAAATATACTAACTGTTTCTACCTTTAGCCCTTCATTTGTCTTTTTTGTTGATTCATTTGTTCAATATTTATTGAGAGTTCATTACACACTGGGGAAGAAATCTAGGTGAAGAAAGACAATAGGTTAATAGATGAATAGACTACTAACATGCTGTCTTTCAATTACTTGTACGCAGAAGACTTCTCTAAGAAGATAAGACTTGAATATCAAGAAGTTAGCAGCTACGGAAAGGTGAAGGGAGGGAGAGTTAGAGCTACGGGAGAGTCAGCAGAAAGTGTCCCAGCAAATGGACTGGTGAGTGTGAAAGGCCTATGTCTGATCAGGAAAGAAAAGGAAAGTTAGCATGGTCGATTTTAGCATGTGAGGGGAAGAAAAGAA
This sequence comes from Cacajao melanocephalus, assembly GCA_963573385.1. Classification (NCBI taxonomy): domain Eukaryota; kingdom Metazoa; phylum Chordata; class Mammalia; order Primates; family Pitheciidae; genus Cacajao; species Cacajao melanocephalus. The sequence continues at coordinate 62,039 of CAUYLG010073074.1, forward strand.
AGAATGGACTCCAAGAGGCTGGCAGACATTTGGATTTCTATTGACATATTAATAATATTTATTTGGATGCTCTCTTACTAAGTTTTAAATCTTTTCCCATGCACAGCACAATTTTGCATTCCCCAAATGTAATATATTTTCTCTCTCAGGCAAGAGACACACCTTGCTACCCTATTGTCATCCATAACGTCTAGTTCAAGGCTTAGTTCATAATTATGTCTAACAAATGTGTTTGACTAACTAAATTAAAATGTAATATAAATGAAAACCATTCATTTAAAATTCCAAAGCACACCATGGTGTTTAAATTTTCAGATTCTATAAAGCATACTATCAGTATTTTAATGAAATATGAATCCTTTGCCTGCTAACTAGTCCTTGATGTAAAGATAACGCTACAGCTAAAAGTGCATTATATAAAAGTCTACTTTAGTCTTCCTTTGTCAATGCTTTGCTATCCATCTAAAAGATCAAGATCAATATAAAATTAATGACATGATATATGATAGCAGACAGTTATGTTCTCTAAACTTTACTTATCAATTCTAAGATGGCTTTATCAAAAAGTTCATTTTCCTGTGGTAGTTACTTTATATCAAGCACTATCTCTCACACCTGTCAGATTCTTACTACACCCAGATAAATGTCACTGTCATCACACACTGGAAGGAAAATGTAAATCTGCATTATAAAATGAATTTTTCTTTTACTTGATGATCCACAGCTATTTCCTGTTAAAAATACTGTAGGGCAAACAACAACAATAATATTGGTTGGAAAAAATAGGGAAAAGTAACCCGTGTATATTTAAGAAACAAAGCCAACACTAAACCTTTATTTGAAGAAAGTAAAAATCTATACCCAAACATGATTTCCCTATAGATAGTGTCAATGTTCAGATATTGGGCCTGGTGCCCTCATAATACATTTGCCTAACACCACAGTAAATTTTTTCACTGTTTTTTCCCAACTAGGATGACAACCACCTAACCTACATAATATTAAGCAGACATTTAGTTCCACTGATGTGAACAGCCAAGAGATTAATGCTGACAGAGCTAAATTACACAAGAGTCAAGAGATGTGATCCAACAATACAATTATAATTATCACTAGGGGAGGTAAGAGATGAACATATTTTCATCTACTAAGAGCTCTGAATTAAAGGGCCAAACACTTAAATGCCACTTTTACTCATTTGGTAACTAGGGGTAGTCCAAATTATATAATTATCTGACTTTGCATGCATTAAAAGCAGCTTGGTTTTAGAGGCTTCTGATAACAATGTTACAATTAACAGTCTATTTTTCATTTTCAGCCACTATTTCAAAAGAACGAAAATAATCAACAATAGTCATATGAATAATAAAAAAGAACTAATCCTAATTTTCTTCTGATTTTGTTTCAGTTTATTTGCTATGCAATGGATTATCTTTTAACTCAGATTTTTATTTATTTTGTGTGATATCATAAAATAATTAAGAAATACCCATAGCATTTTTTCTTCCCTAAAAGTATGCTGGAAAAAAAGAAACATGATATCCATTAAAAAAATAAGATTTTAGATGAAAGTTCTTAACAATATGTTAAAGCATTTTACTTCTTGAGTGGTACATTATAGACACTTAAAGCTATGAATATATACCTGAAGCTTTAATAATCCTTTTGAGTAGTGTATCTATTAGAATATTTATTATAAGGATAGAATTAGAAATTATGTTCTTAGGCAATTATAAGTCAATATCATTAGGTTATTTTTACTCCAGTATATGAATCATTACTTTGAATAATTTATATATTAGAAAGTAATATTCCTTAGCAGGATACAACCAGCATATGCCATTTGCTATAAATGAGTTTCTGTATTATAAATAGGTAATACAGTCAGGATGAAATTGAGGAAACCATCTTCCTTTTGGCTTTCCTTAGAGACATTCTGGGTGATTTTAACAAGTTCAATAAGTTTTGTTTTTTTACTAACTCCCTCCACATTGAAGTTAGTTGATTACCTATGAGATTTTCTACCTTTTGAGACAAGGCATTAACTTGCTTGTTTTCTTTTTTTTAGATAAAGATAATCCATAGAACAACATTCCCTTTTAATGACTTTGAGATGGAATATAACAAGTCCCTTCTATGTCAAACTCCCAATTGAAGCCACTCATGACTAAATCATACTGAACACCAAAGAAAGTAGCCGTTGGTTACTTAATAGCTTTCTTGACAGAATTTGAAAATTGGGAGGTGGGTACTTCAGGATAACAATACTTGAAAGCTATCATCATAGTGAGCATGGCTTGTATCAATGTAAAAATCTGTATGCATTTAAAAAGGTTCCCAAGTTGACATATATCATTTTCTCATTTATTATTTTATCTCCCTAGAAACAATAGTTCTAAATATGTTAATAAAGCCAGTCACACAGTATCATTCAGTTTCAAAAGTTGAGGAAAGAGCTTTGGATTTTCGGTCAGAAGGTACAGGTTTCAATTTTCACTTGTATGACCTTCAAGTTTCTGGGTTCAGTGTCTACATCATTGCCATGGGGCTTCAATATAGTATTCACGGCTTTCTCACAAACTAGGATGGAGTTGGGGGTGTAGCCAAGGAGTGGAGGATACTTAACACCTCTTCCCTCAATGCTTAGGAGCAGGGGCTAAGGTTGGAATATCTCTGTTATTTGGAGACTTTATAAAGGAATGACTCAGTACCATCTAAATTCAAAAAAGCAGAATGTGCTGAGTTCCCAGGTTTGTTTTCATAATTTTTCATCAATTGTGGTATCAAAACCAGAAACAAGCTATAAAATGTGTCTAGGCCTGGCACAGGAGCTTGCACTTGTAATCCCAGCACTTTGGGAAGAGGGGACTGCTTGAGCCCAGGAGGTCGAGAGCCAGCCTAGGCAACCCAGGCAGACCTTGTCTCTACAAAAAATGTTTTAAAAAATGAGCTGGGCATGGTGGCACATGCCTGTAGTCCCAGCTACTCAGGAGCCTGAGATGGGAGGATCACTTGATCCCAGAAGGTCGAGGCTGCAGTGAACCCTGATCACACCACTGCATTCCAGCCTGTGCAGTAGAGTGAGAGCCTATCTAAAAAACAAAATAAAACGTGTCTTAGTTAACATAGTTAACATGGTTCTCCAAATATTTGGCATTATGTTTTAAGATATTTTCTAACTTTAGACTGCACAAATAAATAGGTACCCGAACAGTAATGTTGAGAACCTCTTTTGGTGTTGATTTGCATTTGACGCAATAGAATCTGTTTTTAGCAATGTGGTTTTAAAAACATTTATTTTCTAATCCCACATCAACCCTCCTCTGTTTCTTAACAATTTAAATGAGAAGTTATTGTTTTGCTCTTTTTTTTTTTTTGAGGTAGATTCTTGCTCTGTCATCTGGTCTAGAGTACAGTGGTGCTATCTTGGCTTACTGCAACCTCTGCCTCCTGGGCTCTGGTGGTCCACCCACCTCAGCCTCCTAAATAGCTGGGATTACATGCATGTGCCACCATACCCAGCTAGTTTTTGTCTTTTTAGTAGAGATGGGTTTCGCCATGTTGGCCAGGCTGGTCTCAAACTCCTGGCCTCAAGTGATCTGCCCACCTTGGCCTCACAAAGTGCTGGGATTACAGGCCTGAACCACTGCACTTGGCCTGTTTTGCATTTTTGTTTTCACTTTGTTTTCAGACTATTTTGATGGGAATCAACAATTCTTAGATTAGTCTGAAGAGCCCTTTCAGTACTGAAATTTTGTATTCACTTAAACCTAAGGTAAGTAGAAAAAAATTTTTATCTAATGAATATTAGTTCCAACTTGTTCGTTTTCAAAATAAAGGCAACAAATATGAAAAAAGTTCTATCATTAAAAATTTCTAAGGGGTTTATAGTTGTATTTATCCTGTTTAATTCAAGTGAAAAGTAATTTTACATTTGAAAACCTTCATCACAACCGTATTGAAGACAGTTTCCTATACTTGGATAATTCCAGTTGGTGACTTCCAACTAGGCAAAACTTTTTGCCTTTTAACACATATAATTTACTAAATGAACAAATAAAATTAAATTTATAACAATTAAAAACAATATATCAATGCATGCCAATTTAAATCTTAACTTACTCCAACTGACCAATATAAAAGCCTGAGATTATCAATATTTGTATAAAACCTGCTCTATAACATGTTCAGAATAATTTAGAAACACTCTTGATATGATACACCTATACCATATACTGCCTTTTCTGAATTTTTCTTTTTTCATACACAGTAGATAGATTATTTCTAAGTCAACTGAATAAAGTATTACTTATATCTAAAAACATATAGAAAATATATCTTAGTTATGATATCAAAAGAGAGAAACTACATTATGCCAAGAGTTTTAAACAGAGAAAAACTATAAAGGAACTTGCAAGTAAGTTTTTTAATTATTGATGTCCATTTGTATTTTTTTTAAGTTCGAAATATAAAGGCTACTTTAGAGAAATAAAAACCTTCAAATATTTGGCAATCTCAAACACTCGTCCTAGAAATTTTTCTTCATGGATGAACCTTTATGTTATAACAAATGTCAGTCACAACTAACTATTACTTTTAGATTTGCAAAAGAACAAACAATTCTAACACACCATTTGCAAAACGGAATATTACAACTGGCATAAAACACACTTTACATGTGGATTATAGCATATCTTAGTGAAATTGAAACTGTAAAAAATATTTCAAATAAAAATTTTGAAAATAACTTGTGAGTATAAAATTAGTACAACAAAAAGACTCGAAAATTTTTAGCAAAACAAGTCTCATCAAAGCAATATGAGAGTTATCTTCAAAAAACCATGTTTATCAAAGGCATCTTTGTTGGCAAAGCATTAACTGTTTTGAGCAATGTAGCCTTTAAGAAAATGAAGCTGCAGATTCAGTTGAGTTTCAAAAAAGAAGACAAAAGAGAGAGAAAGTAAATAGAAATTAACCAAAATACCAAATTCTACTTCTAAAACTCCTCTTAAAAGTTATCATTTGATTCAAGTGTTAATCCTCTCTTTCTTTGAGTCCACTGTGGTAACTAACATTTAATATTAAAGTAAAATGCCCTAAGGAAGGAATGGTATAATAAGAGTAAAGTTGATTAAACTATATAACATATAAACTTTAAAGCTAGCTAAATCTTTATTTTTCTTAAATATTTTAAAATTTGTTTTGTCTAGAATTATATTGCCATTTTATGTAGCACGTATAAATTTTACTTTGATTAGTAGATATTCTTTACATAAACACATTAAGAATATAATTGATAATATCTATTAGAGAAATGAGCTCATTAATTCACAATATTTGGGGTGGCAATCATTAACGAAAATAAAACAAAAATGCAGGATATTTTGCTTGGATATTGCTCTGAAAATAAATAATACAGTATTAAAAAAATATGAGTGGAAGATTTAAGGAGAGTATGCTTACACATGATTGATCCCTTAGAAAGCTGCATGGTTTATAAAGACACTGGATGACATGGAGATTTTCTGGTTTCAAATAGATACACTTTGCTCCACAGAGTTATGTATTTGCTATTATCTTTTGCATTATAGTTTATCTTTCTGCATAAAAAATCCCCTTGAAGAACCTGTTGAAAGTTATGGACCCCTTTAATCATCAATGAACACACAGTGATCTACCTAAAATTGTGCACGCAATTTCAGGGTCTTCACAGATACTTCCACCTCAGAATCTCAGCTATGGACCAAGACTCTGCCCGGCATGTTTTAAACCTCTGTTCCCAATGCATTACACCCTTGTACTACTACAGGGAATTGAAGTGAATACACTGCATATTGAAGCTCTATAAGTTTGCTTCATTAAGAGGGGAATATGATACGAGTGCTTATGTGCATTTTTCTATATATATGCACATAGGCCTTCTTATCATTACTGAGAGAAAAAGCAAAAGAATACTTTTATGTCTGAGATTTAAAACTGATTTAGTTGAAACAACTGATGAGTATTAAAAAAGTAAACTCAGCGGTGCTAAACAAGAAAATGCTTTAAATATAAGAAATAATTGTTTGGATTTCTAAACATTAAAATCACATGTGCATTTTAATCTTAAATTCTAAGTTAAAAAGTAGAGGTCTAACAGAAAAATAAAATGTTTTTTGTCATCCAATACATATGCAATGAAAACTCTATATTTAAATTGAAGTTATTAAAGTGAATTAAAGAGGTAACTATTCCACAGGAGTATACATCATTTCAGTTTAATTTTAGTATACAAGTCTCCTTATTAAATATCTTGTATAAAATAGTCTTATTTATCATCTTATCTCATTAGGTATTGTCTAGAGGCAATTTTGAAAAAGAAAACAATGATTAGGAAGACTTTATTTTATTCTAATTATATTTGAAACTTTAAATGTTTATCTATTTAATACATCTTTTATTAAACAATTCTTTAGCTCTAGCATATTTTAGGTAAAGTTTTAATAACTTTCTTGTAATTAAAAATAGCATATGATATCAGAGACCAACAATAATTAAAAGTAATCAAATTTAGAGAAACATGTAGAAAATAAATAGATTTATACATATTTTGTTAAAGACCAATCAATTGATCTGCTGTTTTCTATGTAAAATGAAACAATGCTTATTATTAAAATATAGGCTGAGTTCTTTGCCTGATTTTCTGCTTTTGTAAAATGCATTGCTTGAGAAACAAGTCTTCAAAAAACAAGGCCTAAAAAAATCTACTACTCAGGGTGCCTTTGAGGATATTTAATTAAAATCTAATCCTGCATTCATTAAGGCTCACATAAATTAAGCTGTCATTCATAAGATTTATGGATTCTCATTTGCATATTGCATACAATTCATCAATTACTCAAGTATGAAAGGAGCACATTTCCCTTGGAGCTGCCTGCTACCCTGCCAACATTTGAAATGAGGGAAAGAGCAAGACTGTCAGGCATTCACACAAACTTTCTTCCAAATGTCTGCTCCTTGATTAATCTAATTTTCTAGATCTTCCATACAAGATACACCAACAGCCCTGTTGCACATTTCTATTATTTCTCCTGTCTTCATCGCCAAAATCTTCCAGTCTTTGAATACTTCTTCATGTCTGAGTGATTATTATTTATTTGCTAATGATATGGCATTGAGGATATTTCTCTATTAAAATGTGTTTGATATGTACAAAGAGGTAGGTTATATGTTTGTTGATTTTTAATGTTAATTATTTGCTATCCACAATCAGCCAAGGAAGAGCTGAAAATGAGGACATGGAAAAGGAAGACAGTGCTGATGTGCAATGTAGTTGGCACAAAAGCCTAGTTTCAGAGACTGTTAGCATTTCAGAAGAACCTAAAACAAACCCATGTAGTAAATCATTGGTTCTATATTTAATATAAAAATGGAGTTCACTCAATCAGCTGCAAGTATATGCTATTGCACTTTTTACAGTTCTAAGCAAGGTAGTAAGTAACCCAAATTAGTTTGTTTTCACTGTGCATAAAGCATACTGTGTTAATTCACTTGTCTTCTCTGGGGAGTAGATCTTAATTTCAGTGGCACAAGTTAGAAGTAACAGTCCCTTCCAGACCACACTCTGGAAACCTTCCAACAGGAATGTGATCAGGTGTGGAATTTAATGCAAAACACTCCTCATGTCCAGGATTTCTACAATTAAAATATATGAATGTATCAGCACTCTCAAAAATCTCTGCTTCTGAAAACATGCTGTCAATTAAATAGAAAAACAGGAAAAACTACCTTTCAAAATCATTAGTTTTCTATGAAGTGCATATACTTCAGCATAAACAGAAAGAATTTGATACAATTTAAATATTTAGAAAATCAATTTGGTAACGTGAGAGATTTTATTTTACTGTATGATACCTGGCAGAACTATGATCGTATCTATTTGGAAACACCCATTTAGAACCCAAAATTGGAATTTCCCAAATTAAAACCTAAACATCTCAGGTTGATTGTTAAATTACAGGAGATACCTTTCAGTTGACATTGCTCTCAAAGAGTCCAAAGAAATGAGTAAATGACTCTGAGGACTTTAGCAGCATAATCACAAATATTTTCACATTACAAGAATAGTGCTTCTAAAGAGAAAAAAAAATGTACTCAGCAATAAATATAATTTCCATGAACCCCTCACAAATACATTTAACATAGGAGAAATAAATGACTCTAGAAATTTAATCAGAAGGATGAAATTATTAGCATGCCCAATTTATAAAATGACTTTCAAAACTGAAAGCAAACAACAGATAAGCTCATGCTTTTTATTCATTCAAGTGGGATGGTTCTTCGTAATTTTCAGAGATCCACGCCTGAGACACTACTGAGTGTATTGTCTGTCTTTTAACTCTTGCATTCTCTACATTTCAGTTTTCTCAGCATGAGCTGTCTACTTTATTCTATCCAAGTAATGTGTAATAGAAAAAGAATTGTCCTATTCTATAATAATAATGGTTATTTTATTCCTTCAATACAAACCACCTGTTTGGGTTTTGTTTGATTTTTGAGTTTTTTTAACTATGTAAATTAAATATGTTAATCAGCTATCTTACTCAGTTTAATAGACAGTGAATTGAAAGCATATGGAAAACTTTATTTTTTAAAATTTAGTTCATCCTACAGAATAATTCACCCCAGATTAATGAAGAAATCCCAAGTAAGAGAAAACAAAAACATCTAAGAGTGAAGGACAATAGTGAGGAGAGATTCACCAGATCACCTGGGGCACTTCATTTAAATTGAAGATTTTTGTATTAAACGTTTGTACAGATTACGTGAACTTGTTTCATGTCCCAGAGTGCAAATTTATTTTGAATAAATTATTCCCAAAATGAATTTGCCTTCTTTTTATTTTTCATAGCCCCTTTAGATTAATAATCAGGTCTAAAATGGCATTTCCTATGCAATCTATCTGGTCCAGACATATGAGAGAACATTCTGATAGCTTAGAATGTTAAAAGAAACAAGATTATCTAGATTTTGTAACATTTTATTTCACACATATGATTTTAAGAGATAGTTATTTCAAAAGTCACACACAAATGAATAAATAAAAGGATACCACTCCTTTTTAGGAAAAGTAAATATATTAAGGAAAGCATCAACATGGCAATGACCTTGACAAGAATCTTCGGTTACAATAGTCTATCACTAGTAATCAGGATTGATATCCATAAAATGAAGCCATCACAAAATCACTCTCATGCTAGCATACTGCTATGTATGTTACATTCCTTAATATTATTAAATGTTCGTCAGGTCCTATGGAATCTATGCAAAACAATGACAAAGCACAATGACAGACCCACAAAATGAAACTTGTTTAGAACAAGCAGATAATAAAATATGCATATGTGAATTCAATTGTTAGTGTATTGTTGAGATTTTTCAGTCTCCCCAGAGGAAGAATATCGTGTAATTAGAATTACTCAATGTACACTAAAAATAATAAAACTTCTTAAAATTGTTTACAATGCCATAAAGCAGAATAAGCCAAGTCTGATGGGTACCTGGGTAGCAGAAACATTTACTACCAATCCATCTTTATTTTAAAATCCTCTGCTTTACCAATGTATCATAAATGCAATACTATGGAATTAACATTTATTGCTGCTCCACTCAAAAATCATCTTAAGTTATTCTGTATATACACACACACACACAAACACACACACACACACACACACACACAGAATTTGATACATATATATATATATATATCATTTCTATAAAGGAGCATAAAATTGAAGACATTTTCTCATGGTACAATGACAGTCGATGAGTTTTTCTAATCTTGTAACTAGAAAAATAAAGCAACCAAGGAGGGAAAAAAGGTTCCAAGAAAGGCAGAAGTCATTACCTGGGGCTACCAGCCTATTCTGTTCTGTACAAACCTGTTCTCCAAGAGGAATCAAATATTTAAACTATTTACACATTGGTTTTTCCTAGGTTAAAAGCTAAGTACAGGAAAGTAATAAAAAGTTGTGTAAAACGTATGTTTTCAATCACACGAAGGACAAATACGCTCATTCTGAATATATTTGAAAAAAACATAGGAGTCGTGCATGCAAAGTCAAATAATCAGAAATATTTACTTTAATTGCATAACGTCTAATTTTAATTTCCTCCTTTATATGCTCACACACGTTATGTATGGGTATTTGCACACACACATACACACATGTGTATATGTATGTACAGATACATACAAACACACACTCTTCATTATTTGGCATTTACAGTCACACAAACACCTAAAACTTAATGTACTTTGTTGTGCACCTGAGAGCTTACTTAGCAGAAATAAAATTTTATTTTACATTCAGCCATTAGGATTTGTTATTGTCTTATAATTATTTTTATTAGTTATACGTGTCATGCAAATTATCTACTATTATACAAATTAGTCTTTTTTTTTTTTGAAATGTGATGATTTTATTTAAGCAATTCTAAGGGCTACATTTTCCTAACTTCAGAATGCAGTTGTATCCTTTATTTTATTTAAGCAATTCTAAGGGCTACATTTTCCTAATTTCAAAATGCCAGAATCTTAAGGCATTCAAAGCACATCAGGAACCTAAAACTGTATATTTTAATTTATATTTTTTCAGACAGAATACAGTTACAGCAATTAACTATTACCTACTTAATTGTAGTTTATCTACCTCACAGAAGGATAGTGAGAATAAACACTTTTGCAATAATCTGAAGTATCTAAAGTAGTTTAACTCCACAAGGAAAGCTCTCTCTGTAATATTCTTCAAGGGCCAGTCGTGTTATTAAAACAGATGAGCCTGGGTTAAAAATACACCACCACAAGATTCTAATATTGAGTCTATTGCTAGAATGCAACATGACTTTAAGCAAGCCACTTAACTTTTCTTTTCCTTGGTTTCTTGATCTTCTTTAGACAGGGTGTTACGGAATATCCTTTTTACCTAATTCCCATGGTTGTAACATTAACACTCAAATCATAGACTAGACTCTGCTGTTAGAACAGCTTGAGGTTAAAATATTGTGAAGTTTTGAGAATGTTCAATCCAACTGGATCCACTTGTTAAAGAAACAGATCTGAATTCCCAAATATTCTGTCTCTATAGAGAAAAGTTCATGCCTTACATTCTTCAGTAGTTATTGTTAAGGATCCAATGGAATAATTAATTTTAACTCATAGTTCCAAGGGTTCTTCTGAGATCATTTCAGTACTCTTTTCCTTCATCATGCTGTCTCTTCTAACTGTTAACTCATAATTGAGCTTAAGAGTAGTTAACTAAAATCTTCAAATAATTTCTGCATGTAAACTGCTAAGTACACCATTTTAAACTCTTTCAATGAAGATCATATATTGACCTTTATAAAACTTATGTTATTTATATTTGATCTATCATTCCAGCCTGCCAAAATTTGGGGCATTCATAAATGATAAGTGAAAAACAGTATATCATATGTGCTCTTGTTTCATTCTAATTTTAAATTATTACAACTATTTGGGGGTTTTTTTGGTTGTTGTTGTTGTTGTTGTTTGAGACAGGTCTCGTTCTGACACCAAGATTATAGTGCAGTGGCACAATCATGGCTCACTGCAACCTCAGCCTCCCAGGCTCATGCTATCCTCCCACCTCTGCCTCCTGAGTAGCTGGGACTACAGGTGTGTGCCACCATGCCTGGCTAAGTTTTTTTTTTTTTTTCTTGTGGAGACAAGGTCTCACTATATTGCCCAAGCTTGTCTTGATCACCTGGGCTCAAGCAATCTGCCTGTCTCAGCCTCCCAAACTGCTGGTATTGGAGGTGTGACCAACATACCTTGCCTGCTACTGCTATTTGATATACTTATCCTTTGGACCCTCTTTGATAATGTCATCACTGCACTAATATATATTAAGAATTACTTAAAAATTATTTTTCCACCAGTGGTTTAGGCAGCACTCAGGAGCAAGGACTCCTTAAATATAAAAATATGATATCATCCTCAATCAGATTATCCCAGTGTGTTGGTGACTTCCTAAAACTAAGTTAGTCATTTTGCAGTTTCACATCATAGGGTGGAATGTTATTAGTGATAGTAGCATTTTACATAATGGTTCACTTGTCATCATAAATAATTCATATTATTCTCTTGAAATGAATATGATATATAATTTTGGTCCATAAAAATTATTTCCTACAAGCCAAATCAAAGCACACTCACTGGCCAACATGGTGAAACCCTCATTCTATTAAAAATACAAAAATTAGCCAGGCGTGGTGGCCCATGCCTGTAGTCCCAGCTACTCGGGAGGCTGACGCAGGAGAAGCACTTGAACCCGGGAAGTGTAGGTTGCACTGAGCCAAGATTGCACCATTGCACTCCAGCCTGAGTGGCAAAGCAAGACTCCATCTCAAAAATTGAATAAAATAAAATAAAAACACATTCTATGTATATACTCATACGTGTATAGATAGATAGATAGATAGATAGATAGATGAACACACACATATATACACCCCATATGTATATACCACTATATATATAGGGGTTATATATACATATATACCTACTTGACAAAGGCATTGCTCAGATGGGTTAAGATTCTTCGCCAAAGAATTTCTCTTATTCCAGAAGTAATTCAGAATTTAAGGAAAAGAGTCCAATCATTTTTACCTCTCATGAGGTCATCCATTTCAAAATTTTACCTGTTTTATTATAACATAATCAATCTATTTTTTATAACACAACATAATAGAGATTTGTTTTAGATAATGACAAGGATTTGAGCCAGATTGTGGCTGTCGTCAAAATCAAAGGCACCTGCATGCCATTTTTGGCAGCTGCAAATGATTGCTGGCTATTTCAAACCTCACATTTTCTTAAAAGGTCATATAAAATGCGTTAAAAATCTCTGTGATACTAGCTACCAAAATGTACTGAGCTGTGTATAGAGAGTATAGAAAATGCATGAATTTTCTAGGCATCAACCCCAAGCAGTAGCAAAGATTTCTGAAGGACCAGAGTCTATGAAAACAGCTTTTGTTTAAAGTGACCAAAGAGTAACAATTATTGAAAATAAATCTCATAGTTAAGAGGACACATATAGTCTAGGCTGTTTGTGACTTGCCTTTAAAGAACAGATGAGCATGCTGTGCAATCACATATCAGATTCATTCAAAAATTTATTAAATATATTGCAGCATACCCCCACTTAAGTACCAAAGTATAATAAAGCCTTGAACACATGAGCCATTTTAATGATGAAACCAAAATGCTCCAGGCATGGTGGCTCACGCCTGTAATCCCAGCACGTTGAGAGGCAGAGGCAGGCAGATCACGAAGTAAAGAAATCGAGACCATCCTGGCCAACATGGTGAAACTCTGTCTCTACTAAAACTACGAAAATTAGCTGGGCGTGGTGGCGTGCATCTGTAGTCCCAGCTACTCCGGAGGCTGAGGCAGGAGAACTGCTTGAACCTGAGAGGCAGAGTGTGTAGTGGCTGAGACCATGCCACTGCTGCACTCCAGCCTGGCGACAGAGCAAGACTGTCTCAAAAAAAAAAAAAAAATTGAAAAAAAAAAAACCCCAAAAAGGCACCTGATAAAGCATACTAACAGCTTACATAAAAAAAGTAAAGATCTTAAAGAGGAATACAGATTTTAAAATATATATAAATATAAAACTGTATGACTGCAAACAGACAAATGGAATGGGTCCAGGTATACTTGATAGGGTTGGATAGCAGAAGTGAAAAAGTAAGAGCATTCTAACATATTCAAAGTACATTGCTACTTTTTTTTTCATAAGAAAGAGGGAGACAAATCAATATGAATGTTTACCCTTTTATTCAATAGTTAACCCAGCAGTTTAAAAAGAATAGATAATCATAGCAATAGGATTCACGCAGTAACAGTGTTTTCTTAATTGATCTGATGTATATGAGTACATGCACCCATTTGATAAATAGTTATGGAACTTTAATTATCTGTAATGTATTAAATACCATGTGTTCAGCTCTGTAGTAAACAACGAAATCAGGCATGGATCATGTTTTCTTAGGAGAGTAAATAGTATACAAAACATGTTTATGGAAAACCATTACCCATACACAATCTGATCAATGACACTTCAAAAGTTGAAGGTCGGGGCCATGGCTCACTCCTGTAATCCAAGCACTTTGGGAGGCTGAGGTGGGCAGACCATGTGAGGTCAGGAGTTTGAGACCCACTTGGCCAACACATTGTAACACTGTCTCTACTAAAAATACAAAAATTAGCCAGGTGTGATGATGGGTGCCTGTAATCTCAGCTACTTGGGAGGCTGAGGCAAGAGAATCACTTGAACCCGGGAGGTGAAGGTTGCAGTGAACTGAGATCTCGCCATTGCACTCCAGCCTGGCAACAGAGCAAGACTCTATCTCAAAAAAAAAAAAAAAAAAGAAAAGAAAAAATGAAAAAGAAAAAGAAAGAAAAAGAGTTGAAGGGAAAAAGCTATGGGAGTTCAGAAGAGAGAACTAGGCATTGTGCGAAACCATGAGGATAGTTTTGGAGCTGGTAGCCTTTGAGAGAGCTCTAGAACATAAATGGAATTTGGAAGTAGAGAACTAGGGTAGGGGAAGGAGGGATTCAGCAGAAAAAGTATCCTCCCCGCATAGGGACAAACAACAGCCAGAGGACAGCCATAGCACTGAAGCCATAGAACATACAATATTTATGAAAAACAACAAGTGGTTTAGTTGATGAAGACATCTTTTAAGTGGAGAAGAATGCAATAAATCTGGAAAGTTTGAAAACAATAATAAGCCTTAAATTTTAAAAAGTTGCTTTGACTTTTATAATCAATCAATAACTACTGAAGGTTTTTGGAGAAGGTTTTTTGTTGTTGTTGTGCAGCTTGGTTTAAAGCATAAACGGAAACTCTGTGGGCAGGGAAATCATTTAGAAAATTCATTTGTCCTAAAGGCTATCATGTCCCAAACTACCTCAGCAATATTATAGGCTAGAGGCAATAGGAATGGTGAAGTTGAGAGAAAATGAAGTTATAATCAATGATGGTTAATAGCTTATAAAAGTGGGGATTCAGGGAACAAATTGAAGCCTGGTTAGCTGAAATAACAGTGAACTGGAAACAGGATGAGTAGTGCTGAAAGTGAAGATAAGCTCATCTTTTAGCATATTTTGGTGGTGGTGGAATTTCTATGTGTAATAGGACAGTAATAGGACAAGTACAGTAGTTCCCAGGAGAAAAATGGACATAGATTTGGAAGTTATCTGCATGGAAGTAATCATTCAAAGTATATGTTATTTGATATTTTAAGAAAGAGGTTCTCAAATATTCCAGCACACTTGCAGGGCTTGATATATTTTCATCAGTAAGAATAGTTCCCCATGGAAGTGATTCTCAAACAGGAGTTTTCCCCCACCAATAGTGAGTAGCAAATTTCAGTCTTGAGAGATATAGGTAAAACGAGGTGGGTTGGGGCAGGGTGAGTCAGGAGAGGGGAATTTTGTCCCATACTTTCTCCAACTTTAATACTCTATAAACAGTTCCACAGTGAAAAAGATACATTTATGATATTAATTGAAAAATAAAAGTCAGGGAAAAAGAGATCAGGACAGAAACAAGCAATATAAAAATTTGAAAGACAGAAAACTGTCAAATGCTGGGAAAAAAAAAGGAAAAGAGAATAAGGACTGAGATGATCTGGCAATGAAGAAGTTGCTGGTTAAAGGGGAATTGAGAGTTAGGGATAAATTTTTGTGGAAGTCAACGTACAAGGAGTTGTAGTCTACATTGGACACAGGAAGAAAGGTGAATCAACAGCTATTATAAGAAATTAGTGGCTGGGCATGGTGGCTTACACTTCTAATCCCAGCACTTTGGGAGCTCGAGGCAGGCATATCATCTGAAGTCAGGAGTTCGAGACCAGCCTGGCCAACATGGTGAAACTCCATCTCTACTAAAAATACAAAAATTAGCTGCCGTAGTATGGGCACCTGTAATCCTAGCTACTCAGGAGGCTGAGGCAGGAGAATCTCTTGAACTCAGGAGGCAGAGTTTGCAGTGAGCCCAGACTGCGACGCTACAATCTAGCCTGAGCAACAAGAGTGAAACTTTGTCTCAATTAAAAAAGAAAAAAAAAATTGGCCAATGAAAAGAAGTGATGGCATCATGGCTCAAGTCCCTAACAGTATTTAAGGAAGATGAACTTGTGTCTAGAATAGCACTGTTCAATAAAAATATAATGAAAACCCCATATAAAATTTCAAGTATTTTTACTATCTTTAAAAATACTTTAAAATTTTAAGTAAAATTTTAAGTATTTTCACTCTCTTTAAAAAATTGAAATTAAAGAGAGGAAAGTAATTTAATGACATTTTACTTAATGTATTCAAATACTGTTTCAATAAGTAACCCATATGAAAAGTACTGAGAAATTTTACATTCTTTTGTCCTATTATCTTATTTAAAGTGGGCAAGTACTTTACACTTAAAGACAAAGTCAGTTTGGACTATCTACCTTTCAGGTGCTCAAGAGCTACAGGCCTGTAGCAGCCACTGTCCTGGACAAGACAGCTCTAGAAATAGAGCTAGGATCCCGCAGTGACTTGACTGCTAAGTTTGGTTAGCTGGCCAGTAAGAACTGGCACGTATGTGTTTACTTTCTCTATTTTTTATCATCAAGTACAAATAGAAAAATATGAAGGCATTTGAATTGAGAATCACAGAATACTGTTAGAAATTTTCTTTGTAACTAAGCAAAACTAATTCTTTGAAATGGGAATTTAAACTGAAACACTTCGAAGCTAATAACATGAGCTTTTAAAGACACACTGTAAAAGTTAAAAGTAGAAAACATTTCCAGGACTTCTAAAGTAAAAGACACAATATAAACACAGGACTAAAATTGGTTTAAGAATTTCAAAACTATTCCTTATGAAATCATAATTATGTCAACTTGTACAAATAAAAGGTCAAGAACTTTCCAAATAATTGCATCCAGACATTGTCTCATTAACTAGAATCCCACACGCAAAAGTAATTCAACAACTATTGGATCTATCCTTTGCTCACTCTATTTTCTCAAGACTGATGAAGACAGCCAAATCACACATCTGGCATATCTTCTTCAAGCTATTTTCTACTACCTACATCAAATAAAATGAATTCCAAATACTTCACTCTTTATCAGTCAATTAAAGAAGGATTCACTCTAACACAAACAAACAAAAAATACATCATTTGAACAATTCTTTCCTTTAACAAGTATTTTGCTTTAAAAAGTATGTTCATATTTTTACTGACATTTTAAAACTAACTCGACATGTAGCACAGGGAATTAAAAGTTAGACATCTTAGAAAGTAGTTAATGTTTTAAATTTAAAAATCACTTAGAAATCAAAATTTAAAATTCCTCAGTAATATTGATTTATTTATATTTCAAATAATTATGCTTTGAAGAAAAATTTTGTTTATGTTAAGACAGTTCGAATTGGAGGATCAACTATCAGAGTTAAATCACAAGGTAAAGGTAGAAAAAGTCGTAATGCTGGATAAGACATAATTGCAGGTACTACTGCCTGGGTGTGGGTGTATTTAATATATCATAGCAGTTACTTCTCAGTATATAATGAATTATTTTAAAGAAAAAAGTTACAAGAATCACTTTATATTGAACATATTATCACAGAATTATACGATATATAATATGTTGTCATTTTTCACACTCAAAACATAAATTATAACATAGATTTGAACATTCTCCTAAATATTTAAAAAAATTATTTAAAACTAGAAGCCATCTATCTACCTTTTTCTGGCCTTGACAAATAAAGTGAAGATTTTTTACTTCATATCACTGAAGATGACATGAAATGGTCCACATTAGCACAGTAGCAATATACTCTCAGGATAAAACAGTAAATTCTTAGTTTTCTGAAGAAAAACTAGTACTAATTGTTATATCTCTGATGAGCAATGGAACTTATCCCTCTCCTCTTAACTCTACAATGCTGTTTTTGTCATTCCAGGTTCTTAGAAGTGACTTGCTATGTACATATCATCTTCCCACCCAAGTTCAAACAGGTTCTTGAAATGTTATTCATAGTATATTTGGCAAAATTTTCATTGCACATACCAAGCACATGGAAGTCATTCAATCATTGACTTTTTAATTTGGATTATTGAGAAAAAGGAAGGAAAGAAAAATGCCCACAAGGAAATGCCTTATCAAATACTGCTAAGTAAGGACAGACTGGCATAAAAACATTGATCAAACAAGAACTTTGTTCATCTCATTGTTTTTCTAGGAACGGAGCTCAACTCTACCTCATTATGGTTAGGGGGAAGTATTAAAATGAAAAAGAATTGGAACATTTTATCAGGAAAAAAATCCTATAATCTACTTCTTTATTTTTATTTAATATTGTATTTTTACTTTTCTGTTGAAGATAACAAAATATTCTCTCAAAATGCTTGATAAAATTACTGATCCCTCTGATAATACGTCTTAGAGATTATTTTTATGCTAAATTTGAAATGTGATTTAATTCTTATTAACTTATTTAAATCTATAAAATAAACTTGTTAAAGAGATATAATGGATAAAGATGTAAAATAAATAATTTTTCTTCCCAAATCTTTTCAATTCCATGGGAGTGATTTTTCTCTCCTTGTTTTTTAGGCTCTTCTGGCACATAAGGACAAAAGAAGCCACTTAGTCAAAGAATGAAACAGAAGTAACCCCATCTTACGGAGTATCTATGCATAGTTCCCGAAAACAACACCTACACACAGTCACTTAAAGCAGAAAAAAAAAGAGATAATGTAGCCTGATATGGTTTGGTTGTGCCACTACCCAAATTTCAACTTGCATTGTATCTCCCAGAATTCCCGTGTTGTGGGAGGGATGCAGGGGGAGGTAATTGAATCACAGGGGCCAGTCTTTCTCATGCTATTCTTGTGATAATGAATAAGTCTCACAAGATCCCATGGGTTTAACATGGGTTTCCACTTTTGCATCTTCCTCATTTTCTCTTCCTGCCACCATGTAAGAAGTGTCATTCACCTCCCTCCATGATTCTGAGGTCTCCCCAGGGATGTGGAAGTGTAAGTCCAATTAAACCTCTTTTTCTTCCCAGTGTCGGGTATGTCTTTGTCAGCAGCATGAAAACAGCCTAACATGTAGCCCCAAAGATTAGTTGGAACCCAAGTTTTTACTGATATTCTATAGAAATTTAATTTGTTACTAATTTTTCTCAGTTATACTTCTAAATATCAATGGTCATTGCTAGTTTTTTATTCTTTTTGTCCCTCCAAATATCATACTAATGTTGAAATTATAATGTAAAATGTTCTACTCACTATGAAGCAAAAACTTGATTAGTATAGTTAAATATGAGATATTCCTAAAATTTAGTCATATTTACTCCTTTGGGGAAAAAAAACAAAAGGAAGAAAAATGCAAAGAAACATTTTATTTGTAGTTTTCTCAGCAAAATAGAAGTGGTAATGAAAAATAAAACATATGTTTTACTATTAGTAAATGGATTTTTGCTGTCTCCAGAATTGCAGCCTCTTCCAAATGTCACCTTGGGAATATTTCATCATCATCTTCTTCATCTTATACTTTTTTTTTCTAAGACGCTGGAAACATTTCAATCTTCCTTTTTACCTCAAGGATTTCCCAAAAGTCAGTTTGCAGAGGGAAGAGTACAGACAACTTAAATAAGCAAAATCTGCCTTTCCTTTTTTTCCTGTTCCTACTTAGCATCTCCTCTTGAAAGATATTCTAATAATTTTTATTCCATGTGCTATTTCTCCAAAGAAATTTATGAATCTTGTGGTAAAGTTTCTCTCCTAAAGTCACATAACTTATGTGAGGGCTAAAACACTGACTTCTTGATTGGACAACTCTTTAAATTAAATAACCATTACTAAAGTCCTGGTATTTACACACTGGTATAATGGACATAGTAGAATGAGTTTCAACTTCATGGAGACCAAGACATACATATCCAGAAGACAGAAGTTAAACAATATTACATAATACACTTAACTCACTGCCAAAATCATTGGCAAACTTGTCATGTGAACGCCAAAAGGACAAATCACTAAAGGGAGAAATGATCAGGAAATACATTTTTTAATGAATCCAAAACAGAACACTCTCTAGATACGTGGAATAGAGTGGGGAAAAAAAGCCATGACAGACGACCACAATAAAGTTGATACACGGAGATGAAAATTCTAATAGTATATTTGAGAAACAGTGACAAGACTGCCTGTTCTGTCTGAAGTCAAGGATTGCTGTTTCTAAACAGCAGAATCAGCATTGCTGATTACTAAAGACAAGGAGCCAGACACTTTGCTAAAGGTTTTGCTTTTTTGCACAGTCCTTACAACTCTATGAGAGATATGTCCTTTCTCAGAGATAAGAAAATGAAGAGGGTTTCAGTATCTTGCTAAAGTCTCTTGAGCTGATAAATGGCAAAGCCCAGGAATGAACCTGATTTGGAGAATATCCTATGCCAGGTAAGAGATGTAGGACTTAGATATTTGTATTTCCGAAATGCTGTTAAACAAATTTTATGACTTTGTAAATATTAGTGTTTTGGGAAGATTGATATGAATGTTTGAAAAAAGTTTTCTAATTTGTTCATGTTAGCAAAAGAGAAAATTATATTTTAAAGGAACTTTTCATGTCTTTTTCAAGTAAAATGACTCAATCCCTTTGCAGAAATATTTATTTCAATGTTGTCTTAGCTTCTTCTAATTATTTTGAAAGTCGACTGATTTATAGAAAGATTTTATCAGGTTGATAGAAGCTTCCAACCTTGGAAAGTAAAAACGAAAATGTAACAAAGGAACCAAATTCCCTTTTTGGTTCTCTTTCCCAAATCTCAACATCACAAGGACAGATAAGGTGTAAATAAGGAAACTGTACTGTCCTGACCTCTGTTGAAGGTCTCATTTTACTAAAAGCATTGCACTTAATAAACTGATTTGCTGCAATTACAGATTCCTCCCTAAATGGCAGAAAAAGCAATGAGAGGTTGAACCATTTGATGATTTGGAAATAATAATCAATGGATAAACTGACTACCTCATACATATTTTAATTCAGCAATGAAGCAGAAATATAGTTCATGAATTTTAGAAGGTTACAAGAGAATGAAGTACAGTGTCCCAAATAAGGCACTTTAGCTCACCATATTCTGCATTGGTTAGCTCATGCCTGATATAGCTTAAGAAAGACACAGACAAACATGAAAGCAACCAGATGTAAAATCTGAAAGCTGTAGCTGAGGGACCACTAAAGGTATGAGTAATATCTTGCCTGGAGGATGGTAGAGCCAGAAGTAACTCTGCTATCTTCAAGTGTCTGAAAAATCATGATGCAGTAGGTAAATTACTGTGGCCTTTCCAAATAGGAACAGGAAACAAACAGACGCTTCTAATTTCCTCAAGAAAGCAAGAACTCTTACAATTACTGTAGCCAAACAATAAGACCATGCTGCTAAGACTATCCAATCACATTGTTTAACAACTATCTTGGAAGAATATTATACATGGGTGCCCACTTTGGTTTAGATTTAAACACTTTTATGAAAACTATAAATCAAATTCTATATGATTTTATGAGAATCCATACAAAAAAGAAAGGGACTTCTCTAATTGTTTTAAATTCATGAAACGTCACAGGTTAAAAGTTTGTGTATGCTTTAGCAAACTCTAGAATTTGTCTTTAATGTTCCACCAGTTTTGTCAAACATGGATTCTATATAAGCAACCTAACAAGGTTTGGTTGAAAAGAATACTAGATTTAGAATCAGCAATTTTGTGACTTTTTATTCATTCATTTACCTTTTGCAAATTCATATCTTGAAATATTTTTTTCTCATATATAAAGTGGCAATAATGTCATTTGCATGATAGATTGCCGTGAAAATCAAGTGAAATCACATTTATACAGTTAGGTTGTAGACTATGTAATACTGAATATTATAAAAGGTTGTTTTCATTACTTTTTTTTTTGTTTCAAAATAAGTCTCTCTGTCTACTATTTCTTCCCACAGATGTCTTAGGTATTTAAAGAATTCATCTGTTCCCACTTTAGTTTTCCCCTTCTTTTCTCTTAAAGTTCCACTACAGGTTCATCATCATGAGAACATATGTCATAGACACTAAATACCTTTGAAAAATGAATGCTCTGCAGTAATGGCATCTCCAAAAGATAATTATCATCCAAACTTTAGTATGCATGTCAGATTTGACCTCGCAGTATCAAAGGGAAGAAAAGCAATAATTTCTTCCTACTTGGTGAATATGCAAATTGCATTATACTATCATAATATACAAATTCTAATGGATGTCTAAATCGCAATGGCATGGCACAGAAGGCTAAATGAAACACAGCTTCATAGATTTCAGGCTTCTACCAACTAAACTGTTTCATCACAATGTGACATCAAGATTAGGAAATAATTCAGTGTGAATCTTCCTGGAGAACCAGTCACCAAACAAGTGCAACATCATGTAACTGCTTTGTATAACTGTGCAACTCTGTGAACACTGTGCAACTCATTGTCAAAAGGCAATGTTACAAAGTGAGTGGTGCTTTACATTTCACCAACTGCAGTGAGACTACACTGAGAACTGCCATTAACCAAACAAAACAGTGTACCCAACCCCAATACAACTGCGGGGCTTTTGCATGGAAAATAGAGGGGTTACCATGTTCCTCCACTACACCTCAAAAGATTAGAGTCATCTATACTTACTAAAAGATAAGACAGTATTTTTAAAAACAATTGTTACATCATAATAAACAACATCATGTACCAGAAAGATTCTTCCAAAATGTACATGAATGAAGAGGAAACCCATAGAGAAGAATGGAGGAAAATGTAGAAATCAAACCCCTCCCTTTATAGCTGACAAAGTGGAAGCTTAGAGTTTAAGAATACAAAAATAAATCACATTTGGAAGTTCAGATTTGGTCACTGATGCAAAGTAAACTGACTTAACTGCAATAGGTTTTTAAAATGTGGCACTAAAAAAGGCATAATGATTTTAATAAGATGAAATCAACTACAAAAATTCCCAGATCACTGAGCATTCCTCACCACTGAGGTCCTATTTGGAATCCTCTTATACCTCCAGGGCACCAGCAACTTATTCTCTGCTGTACCCAGTGTTAGCATCTCTGATAAAAGAAATGGTGTAAAACGAACAAACAAACAAAAAACCTTCACAGTATCTGCAGGCTACCTGTGTTATCTAATCAAGCTTATGAACAACTGGTGCCAGCCTTCACTGGTTGCTCATGTAAGGTTGGAGAAGTTTCTGGGTTCCTTCACAAAATTAGTTAGGACTTTTCTGATGTCTTCACTAACTATAAACCAAAGCTATGCCAAGTTAGTCAATCTACTTATTTTAATATCTTTTAAGATATACTAAAAATCCAAAGTGGTAAATTTTTCCTACCAAAAATATTCAGCTTGATAGAGTACACATTTCTGTAGTAACACATATTGATACATATATACACCTATCAACAACTATTTTTGCATTTATGTATCTATATATTTGTACATATAAATAGCTGTATGATACATAATATATATTTTCTGTAAAAGGAACAGTTATTTTTATAGGAAAAATTACCTATAATTCAAAACTGTTCACAATGATGAGGTTTAATACTAGATTATGTAATTTAGTCCACACTGTACAGAATTAATAAGAAAGAATAATTAAAATCAGGCATCCCAGGCTAGGTGCGGTGACTCAAGTCTGTAATCCTGGCACTTTGGGAGGCAAAGGCAGGTGGATCACTTGAGGTCAGTAGTTTGAGACCAGCCTGGCCAACATGGTGAAACCCTGTCTTTACTAAAAAATAATAAAATAATTAGCCAGGTGTGGTGGCACATTTCTGTAGTCCCAGCTACTAGGAAGGCTGAGGCAGGAGAACTGCTTGAACCTAGGAGGCAGAGGTTGCAGTGAGTGGAGATTGCACCACTGCACTCCAGCCTGGATGACAGAATGAGACTCCATCTCAAAACAGATACAAACATACACACACACACACACACACACACACACACACACACACGTATATATATGTGTGTGTGTGTGTATTCTTAAAAAAGAAAAAGAAAAAAAGAAAATCAGGCATCCCCGCTAAAAATGCACTCATGTCATGCCCACACTGTCTTGCATACAAGGATGCTCTAGGAAATTCTGGGAGTTTTTTCACTACATGTTTGTTTTAGGTAAATTTGGGGCTACATTTACCTTTAGAGTGTCTCTGTTGGGTCCATGGGAGGAAGGAAGGAAATCTGAGTTCTGCCATCCTAGTCTCCTTTCTCTGAGGATTTTAAATGACTTGTGTCCTAATGGGTTTCTGTATAGCACTATAGCAGCTTTCTCAGGACCAACAGGCCATAAATATTTTAGGTAAGAGTTTTCAGACCACCCTGGTCCATTCTCACATTCCTGAGGTACAGAAAGGTCTTGCCCAGTTTGTGCATCAACTTTCCAGGCAAATAAACCATAATCTGGGGAAAAGCAAAAAGCAATAGGGAGATCTTTGGGAGACAGCATGGTGACTTCCAACTAAAAAAGATTAAATATAGTTAGAAAGAATACTTTTGCCATCCAAATTAACCTTCAAGTTTATTACTTACTGGCCAGCTTTATATATGTGTGAACATGTTCTATTAATAATGGAATCTAAAAAAAAAAGGAGCAAGCCCCAAACAATGTTGAGGGGGGAAAGCAAAGTGAAGCAGGGTAACATTGTCACTACTCAGCAAAAAGTGGTAGGGGACATTACCTAAGACAAAGAAAGTCGCATGGAATACAACTCTGAGACCATATGCTTCAGTTCATAGGCCAAAAGCTGATCACAGTGAGCAGCAGCTAAATAGATCTTAGAGATGAAAAAGTGCTTGAGAATCATTTTACAGATGGAAAAAAAGAAGCTCAGCCCCTAGCTTTTAAAGAGGGAAATCAATTTAAGGGAACCCAATGAAGGGGCTGCTTGCTTCATGAGAATGATATTCCTGGTCCTTATTTTCCATCATCCCCAGAACATCTTTTATCCTTGAGCTCACCCTGGGGGCTCCATTGAATAAAGGTCAACAGGTTCCTCTTAGTCTACTACTACAGCAATCCTCATTCCCGGGGCCTTGAGGTGTCTACTCTTGTAAGCCAATTGGAAATCTGCTTCTCATATTTTCAAAGAATGATGACTTTTTGTTAGCTCAGGTAATAATGCAAGGATTTCAAAAACATATGGGACATTTTCTTAACTAGTAGATCATCTTTCATAACATATTTTACTAATTTTTCTCTATATTACCTGAAATATAAGATTTCATAGAACACCTAGAATAACTAATTACTTAAAATAGTTTTCTTTCCCTTTTTTTTGAGACAGAATCTCACTCTGTCACCCAGGCTGGAGTGCAGTGGCATGATCTTGGCTCACTGCAACCTCTGCCTCCCAGGCTCAAGCGATTCTTGGGCCTCAGCCTCCCGAGTCACTGGGATTACAGGTGCACAACACCATACCCAGATATTTTGTATTTTTAGCAGAGATAGGGTTTCACTATGTTGGCCAGGCCGGTCTCGAACTCCTCACCTCAAATGATCCATCCACCTCGGCCTCCCAAAGTGCTGGGATTAAAAGGCATGAGCCACTGTGCCTGGCCCTATTTTAAATTTTTTTTTCTGTTCACCAATCCAAAATCCAAGCACACTGTATGTAAATTACGGAGATTTTAATTTGCCTAAAAACAACCAATGACTAATTTCTATTTAATGTATAATTTGAGAACACATTATATTTTTGGGGGGCATTTGTTAAGAAAAAGTTGAACATAGCAGATAAAAACTGTGTAGATACACCCAGTGAATGATGGGTAATGCTGCAAATCCCAGCTCTTACAGTGCTTGGCACAGAGTCAGCACTCAATAAACATAAACTATTACTATTACTAATATTTTGACAAATATATCTTATTCAACCTCTTTCAAATGAGAAAATTACAAGCATTCCCTTAAGTGCACAATTAAGGAATCATTCCTCAGATTTAAAACATGATGCCTAAAGAAATGTAAATATTGTAGAGAGGAACAACACTTGGGAAACTTAGTCATTTATACCATTCTCTGAACCGACTAAGGAACAGGAGTTTCCAGGGTTGTCTCCAAGCTTCACAACAACTCGATGTACAGGCATTATTGTCTCCATTTTGAAAACAAGCACCATGAGGGTGAGAGGTAAGTGCTAGATAAGCAGAGAGCTGACGATCTGGAGAGGAATGATGGAAGAAAGGGGACCACGAGTTGCAAAAGCCAAGTTAAAGACAAAAATAAACACCTGTCCTTATCTCAAACTTTCATGCTTTCAAGCAACTATTTATGGAAGCACCTACTATGTGCCAGGCCCTCTGCTGGGAATAATTATCATGCAGAGTTCAAAAGTTCTGTCATTTTCACTCTTAACGGTTTGCTTTTGCATATGCTCTTTCTCTGCCTGAAACACCCTCCTTCCCCCTGCTTCCCCTCCCCACCCTACTATACATCCCACCCTACTATACTCATTTTTAGAGTCTACACATAAACATCATCTCCTCTAGAAAACTGTCCCTGAAATACCTGAGCTTCTTGAAATACACTCTCTTTGCATGCCAATAACAACCACTTACCCTACCATACAATAATTGCTTCTTTTTTGTTTCCTAATCCTTGAGCTAAGAAACTGTACCTTACAATACTGCAAAAATGCCATATCTGTGTTTGTTTAATTAATACACTCAGGTAGCAAATGAATGAATGAAAGCAGAATTAATGATCTAACAAAAAGAATGAGAAAAGTTAGCATTTCAAGTAAATGAACCTTCTAATAACAATCTAATGTATGATTTCATTTAACATGTGTCTTAGCTAGAGTACATTATAAAAATAATTGTTTAATATTGCTTTAAAATGCAAATTGTTTATTTAGAATTCAATAAATAAATGCTAAAGAAAGAAATGAAAGTGTTGTTTAATTGTCCTCACTACCATGCATGGCTTTTTGATATTTTTAGTAATTAGCAAAATAGAAATTGACTTTAAAACAAAGAATAAAAGAAATATCATGAATAAATGTTATTTAATATTTCTACACTACTTACTTTTAATGATTCAATCATTACAATAAGAAAACAGCAATATGTAGTTCACATAATTAGCTCTTGTAATAATTAAGGAAGGGGTGGGAGCCATCAATGAAACATACACATTGCTGTCCAAGTTAAACCAGAAATTCTTGATGACTAACATTAATTGAGAAAAGATGGCTAAAAAAAAAAATCCTATGTGAAACATTAAACAAAGTTATCTGATGTTTATGTTTTTCTACTTTAATAATTAATGGAATGTAAATAGTCAGGAGAGGCTTCAGTTTTGTTTTGTAACTAACCAACATTATAAATGGCAGTCAGATGTTTACATAATACCCAGAACCCTTCTGTATAGAAGGAGGTTACAAATCTGCCCCTTTTCCCTGTTCAAAGTCAAAAATAATGGTGCCTGATCCCTAGAGCATTCACTGCAAGAACTGTTTGCATATTCAGTTATTGTTTCTGCTGCGTCAGTCATCTGTTGAAGTTCACTCTAATGTGGCCCTGATCAATTCTGCCAGCTGTGCTTAAGTGCTGTTTACTATAATAACATCACACTGCCTTCTTATTTGGCAACAACAGCTATGACAGCACCTAAATGCATTGAGAAGCCAAGATTTTTATCATGTACACAGATCAAATTGAAACTGTTTACAGAGGACAGTGATGTTCTATTTCTGTCCATTCTAGTGAATACCAATAGCACAATAACGGCTTTGCAAAAACATTGCTATTCTGCCCTTTCTAATAATTGAAGATACTGTTGATCTAAATTCTTGATGGGATATAGAAATTATTTTATGATTATATCTTGTATCTTATATGTTGATTCACTTGAAATAAACTCTCACCTCTAGCATATCCTGATGTAAGATGTAGTATGAGTCAACTATCTAAAATAAAAATACATTCCAAAATTATGTAGCAGCTAAAAGAGTAAATATGAAAGTAAAAGACAAAAACTAACATAATTTTATAATAACAGAAAAAATATGTCAACAAAATATTAGAATGTATGATTTTCTCATCTGTTAAAATAATATACGTCATTTTATATTAAGCAGTAATGCAAACTAAGCCAAATATGTCACTGAAATGAGAAGTTCATGTTTCTACAAAAACTATACACTCCTTATGATCAATATTTGTTACTGCTTTGCTACTTATTTAAAACTTCTATGTGTGAATAAACAATTAAGTATCATGAAATTTACAGCATTGTTTATTGAAATTTTTAAAAATCTCTTGATTTTGTGACTCACTTAGCATTTTTTTATAAATGTGATATAAACAAAAATACTAACGAAATAACAGAAAAGTCACTGAAACGCCATCATCTCAGAGGTTTTAATCCTCCTGAAGCAATCAAAAATAAGTGGACATTTTTAAGACTAGCACAGAAAACATATGGATAACTCTTAATATATATGCATGTCATAGCTTATAAATGCTCTGAAAGCTCCTTCTGAGCTATTATAGTGCATGCTGTGAATGTGTATTAACAATAGTGCACAATCATATGTTAAATACATCATATATTTGCATATTTAGTTCTATTCAACTGTTGATTTTAAAAATATACTTTCTCCAAAGAACTATAGTCTTGGTTTCTAGTTGCCATAAATTTTACATTAGTGTCTATCAAAATAGTAACCTACTTTGACATTATTCAAGTTTTAAAATTGCATTTAAACTCCTACAAACCAGGAAATTCTCTCTCTCTCTCTCTCTCTCTCTCTCTCTCTCTGTCTGTTGCTCAGTTACTTAGCTATAGCTGAAATTTTTATCACTTGAAATTTCAGGAACTCATCTCCCTAAAGATAAACAACACTTTATACACTTTAACATTCTTTAGTAGGTAATAATTATTTCCCCCAAACAAAATCTGTCATTTCTGCTTTTTAAAGAAAACATGACATTCTACTAAAATCATCAGGTTGCCAGCAAGAATCCACAACAAAAATAATTCATTCAAACTTCTTAATCTAGTCATTGAAGATTGACAGTATCTTTTTATATTTTTGAAACCTTTTTTAACATTAACTGACATTTTAGTGTGTGCAGAAACTAAAAGCTTTCTACATATAAAAGTTCATCTTTTGCCTTCTCACCACCATCAGCTAAAAGCATAAGGGACTTGAAGCCACAGTTCAGATATACTAGTCCCACAGAAATGAGCCCAATGAATCAGCATCAGGACAGGCAGCGGGTGTGAGCAGTAACTAGATAACAGCAATGATACACAAGAAAAGCAAGCCAGAGAAGAGTTAAATCTAACCTATTAATGCCACTATGCATGGGATAATAGAAAGGCCCTCTTGTTACTAAAGGTGAAGCTATCCTGGCTAGAAAAATAAGCGAACCACTGCAAATATTGTAGTGACTGTCCTGTGAATGGATTGCCACACCAAATGACAGAACTCTCTCAATTCCACTTTCCAATAACTTCAAGGCACTAGGGATGTGACAGCATGATGAATACCACAACAGACAGCTCCAATATGGTACCATTTTACCAGATCAATATCTCGCTGCAATATAAGAAAAAAGGAGCTGATATTAGTCTACACAGTGTATTACAGATGAGGTACATTTCTTCTTACTGCACTCATGCTGAACCAAAGCAATAATTCATAGATTCCTTAAAAGGTTCATGCACCACCACATGCAAAATAAGGCTAATCCCTATTTCAACAGCTGCTTGAAGATGTAATCACTTGAAGAAATAAGTATACAAGTTTTTTAAATGTCTTTTTCATTTATCGTTTATCTAGATATATAAATAACAAAGTTAGTATATCCAGGTCTGAAAAAGCCCAAACATTCACAGATTGCCTTGCTGACATGGTTCCAGTAATAGTATGAAGAAAATTGCACTCAATATTTCACTACCAGCCTACCTAACTTGCTTTACAAGTGGAAGACAGCTTCAGAACTTTCCACATTTTGAGTGTGTGAAATATAATTAATTCTCCATTATCTGCAATGGTTTATTCTTTTTTGGATTATTCCATATTTCCTTTTTAAAACCAAAGTGACTCTGATCAGCTACCCCTAAAGCTGCCAAGAGCTGTAACCTACTATACAAAAAATATTAGTTGCTATGAATACAAATCATGCAAAAGTAATATAGAGTAATTCTCATGCCATAGTCAAAGTATAAATGACCAAATGTTTTATTGTTTCAAAATATTCTAATTGGTTCAGGCCACAGATGCAAAGAGAAACCAAAATAACATACTAAATCAGAAGCAGCTTAATTCTGACTTAATGTGACTCATGATTATCTTTTTTAATGTACTCTATATATCATCCACTGGAGTACTACTTTCATTTTCTTCCATTTTCTCTCTTTTTCTGTTTCAGCAATATAAATATGTATATCCTCAAGCAAAGTTCTAAACTCTTCTATTAGTGCTTTAAAATGGAGGACTTCACAGCCAGCTCACCTGATTAGTGCTTCCTCTCTGATCATGCCCATTTCCTTTCTGGCACTGCCCATGGCTCTTGATATAGACAGCCCCAATTAACATCTCTAAAAAATCTGAGATGGGCTCCTTGGCTCCTGTCCACCTACAAATAATAATTTACCTCTCCTTGCCCCCTTTCATGCTATGCAATCAAGTATCTGCACTACGGAATGTGCAATCTTTAGGAGATATGGGAGTTAATACTTTGCAAGGGGATGATCACTCTCACTATTTTCCTAGCTTCTGCCAACCTCAACTATGAAGTAGGTCACCACTAAGAGTATTGTTTTACAGATGAGGAAAATGAGGTTTATGGAGGTTAAATGGCTTAGCCCGTTGACCCAACAGCTGTCAGAATGTAGTAACCACTCTCTGGGCCAGTGATTTCCAGCCCAGATTTTGTAGTACTCCAGGGTGTCTCATATTTCCTAATGCATTTCATGAAATTCTCAAAAAATATTCCTTTAAAGACAAATGTAGGCCAAATTATATATATTAGATAAGACCAGAAAAAAAAGTCACAAATATATCACACATCACAACTCTACATAATGTAAAAAATGCCACTATCTGGTAATTCACTGCATTGCAAGAGAGGCTAATAAACAAGATAAAAACAAAGAGGTGGAATAATAAGGCAAGTATGTTACAAATCATTAAATATCATTTCTTCCTTGGGTCACATCACTTTTAATATCCTTCTATTTTTACCCAGGAGATCAGCAAAAAGACCAGGGTCAGGGGGAAAATTATCATAAACTACTTTATCTCTTCATCTTCTCTTTGAAAATTAGCAAGAAGAATCATTAACTTTGTCTCTGAGTTTTGTTTTATTACCTTCATGGTAGGTTCTACATACTAATACGTTGCCTGGAAACAGTCCACTTGGCTAATATTGAATAGCAATGTTCAACAGAGTTAGCCACAAATATCTCCCCACCTTTGGTAGCTTTAATTTTTTTATAGCAGACCCCAATCAAGTATAGCATAACAAGAAAAATCTGTTTATTTTGTGGATATTTATTAACATATCACACATGGGTTGAGGAAACAAAGGTATTTTGGGCATTAAAGCTGCAGTACAAAGCTGCTATAGAGGTAGATATTTAAACATGGACCCCGATCAGAAAACCAACGGTGATGAAAAGCTATTTTCACAGAACTCTTTTTCACGTTTAAATTGTGACATCAGTGGGCCAGATAAAAGTGGTATTAATTTTGTTGCTCTGACCAAAGCTAGCTAACTCTCTTCTTTCTGCAGTCAAGGAAACTGAGATCCAGAAGTGTGAATCACTTGCCCCAGGTCCAAAGATTAGTGTTAGAGCTAGGAAGTCTTAAGTTAGGTCTAATTTGCCTTGTTTTGCAAATGGCACCCCTGAAATTCAGACAGTTCCAGGGATACTAAGTAGTAGAACCTAGTCTGAAAGGTATGTATCCTAACTTTTAATTCAGTACATTAAGAGGAAATGATGTAGCTATGCATTTCTTCACACCTATCTTTAAGAATATGGGATACTACTTTCTGCAAATTAATATCTAAGAGTAAAGACAGACTTGTATATTAAGTCTTCAAACTAAATCAAGTCTGTCCCTTGCCTACTCTCTTCCTTTCACAAGAATTTCAAATGTTTCTTTTAATCACAGCATTAGCAACAAATATATGCAAACCATTACTTTTAAACTTATGATACTATAGCAAAATAATAAAAGAGAATAAATATTCATATAGACCACTAATTTGTTAGTTGAGACAGTATGGAAAAAAATACTAAAACATGTTAAATATTAAAGTAATGGCTAGAAAAGTTAAATTATTTAAATTCAAAAACTAAAATGTCTAAACTTAAGACATTTAAAAGTATACTTAGATCCTATTTAGCAGGAATTCATTTATAGTTCTTAGAAATTCAGGGTTCAGATAATTGATTATTCACCTTTATTTGTCCTTTTAAAACTTATAATTCAACATTCTCAAAATATTGAAAGGACTTAGATTATGGTTTAGGGTTGGTTTTCAAAACAATAAAAAAAACATTTTATTTTAAAAGGCATTGTGTTTAGTGGCAGCTATGTCCTGGACACTGCACTGGCAATCACAGAAATAAAGATAGACAGGGCAGCATTCCTGTAACTGGTTGAACTCACAGTCTAATGAGGAGGACTGATATAAAAGGATATAAAAATAATACAAAACAATCATCTTTAGGGTAGAAATATAAATTCAGATTTTTAGAAGCAAGATATATTTATAGCAAAATACGAAATCTACACTCGATTTTCTAAAGGAAATAATCATAACTCTCACAGTATATTTAGAAAGTTTGCTTTAAATCAAGAAGGACTGAATATCTGATGATCATAGAAACGTCAAATTGGGATATATGCTTGCCTGGCTTCTGTTCACTTGTGAGGATGACATAGTGAATTTAAAGGATGAGGAGAAAAAATAGCTCACATAACAAATTTGTAACAAAAAACTCATATACTGCCACTGTTTGATTTTTTGTTAAGTAAAATTCCATGCATAAAACATGAGAAATATGTATTAAAAGTTCTCATAAAAATGTAACACACGTTTGAAGATTTTTGAAAGGGCTTGTTATTGACATAAAGCAAAAATAGTTTATTTAGCTTGAATAATTAATATTATGCCTCAGTAACTCATAATAAACATGCATTCAATTAAATGTTAAAATATCACTTAAATCAATACATAGTAATCTAAGACTTGGGATCAAAAGAAAAATTAAGAAAAACTGTTTTAATGCCCTAAATGCCATAAGCACTAGAACAAGAGCAATATAAGGAAATAATCTGATTTTTTAAAGGAACTTTCTTTGGAGCTTTAGTAAAATAAATGGACCAGTGGCCAAGTGGCTCTGTAGAGTCTTTGCTATCTAATCTGAACAAATCACTTAACCTTTGTAGGGACCATTTTTCCTAACCATGGAAATGGGCGTAATAATGCCAATCTCACCAGTCTGCTGTTAAAAAGCCAAGAGGACTTTTAAAGGTACTTTTTTTTTTTTTTTTTTTTTTGAGATGTAGTCTTGCTCTGTCACCCAGGCTGAAGTGCAATGTCGCGATCTTGGCTCACTGCAATCTCTGCCTTCTGGGTTCAAGTGATTCTCCCATCTCAACCTCCCAAGTAGCTGAGATTACGGGCACCTACCATCATGTCCGGCTACCTTTTGTATTTTTGTAGAGACGGGGCTTCACCATGTTGGCCAGGCTGGTCTTGAACTCCTGACCTCAGGTGATCTGCCTGCCTGGGACTCCCAATGTGCTGGTATTGCAGGCACAAGCCACCGTGCCCGGCCTTAAAGGTACTTTGAAAGCAGCAATCCAGCTGTTGATAATCACAATGGAGTTTCTATATCATCATGCTTTTCAGGGTTGAATCACTGAAGTGCCTCTAGGAAATACAATCTCAAGATTTTTTAAATTAAGGACTTAATTTACAAAATATACATAAACATAAATACAAACATCTCTATGATTAAAAGAAAAATGATGAATATCATATTCAAAACCAATATGATAACTTCAAATATTTTTAAATCAATCACTGAAGACTTGATTTCCTGACAGCAGTATAGAGATTCAGGGCTGTGAACACAGTCTCTCATGGCCATTGCTCAAAGTTCATTAAACACCGTTTAAGGTGATGGGTAACGTTTGTCCAGAAAAATTGCCAGTTTTTCTTTAGAGACAAATAAATCCTCAATGTGTGTCAGGTGTGATGTGTGCATTTAAAACAGATTGACAGAGTAGAAATAGATTTTTATGTAAAGGACTGACAAAATTAATGTTTAAGCTAATAATTCTATAAAAAAGAGATCCCTGGAAAACACCTCTGTAAGTGTCTAAAGAAATACAGGGAGTGAGAACCTGGAAACAAAACAGGTTTTCTTCAGTGTAAATCAATGTTTTATACATAAAAAAAAAAGGTCTTCATTGCCATCAGGAAAGTGTAAGTTCAAATGAGGGCAGATTGCTAAGAAATGCAGTGCAACAGCTAGCAGGGCATTCAGACCCTCAAATATTTTTATGGAGGAATACTCTAAAATACGCCTATATAATTATTTAAGAATAGCCTGAAATACCTTGAAATGCACCATTTAATCAAAATACAGCATCTCCTTTCCCTGAGGATGATACATCTGAACACAAATATGTATCTGAATGCTTAATGGTGAAGTTAACAACAAAGGAACGAAAACAAGTACGTACAAATATCTGCTGTATTAAAAGATGACTGAGTGGCATATAATTTCTACCGGAAATACCATGCCTGTGTTGAAGTTTAAATTAGTACATTGTTATGGCCTGCTTTGAAGAAAGTTATTATGTACCTTCTAGACTGCAAACCAGTAAACTCCCTCTCCCTCACATTATGTTGTTGCGAGTCTTTGTCTTTTTTTTTTTTTTTTTCCCTTTGGTCCTGTTTAAATTCTCACCTTGCTCTGCCCTTGTCATCAAGTCGTTCAAGCACAAAGCAGGGAGCATGGGGAGTGTTTACTCATTTCCCAAGTCCATTATCTTACACATTAATCACTGGTCTGGAACTTTTGGACAATGCTGAATCTGTTACCTTTTTTTCCCCTTTCTGGCTGCTTTACTTGTGAGTCTGACAGTTCACCAGTTTTAAACTGGACTAAGACTTGATGACCTTTTCATCTGAGTAACTATTTTTGTCCCTAAAAAAAAAAGTGATATGCATTTATAGTCCAGTGAAACCATCATGACCTTAAATGTGGAAGAGGAAGCCTTCATTTTTTCTTCATGGAAAGACAGCCTAAGGGAGCTAAATGTTTTAAATATTGCTTTGTAAAAGAGTGTCTTTTTTGGGATTAAGTTCGTTCCCCCCCAACCTCCACGCTGCCCTCACTATTATTAAGTGTCATTTTCAAAACAAAGCATTAGTGAGACTTTCCAGTTAACTTTGGAAAGCAAATATTTTTAAATATTAAAGTAAACAATTTTTTGATTCTAATATCTTCATGGTTCTTGCATAATATGAAGGACTGTTCTGGGAATGTAAACTTTAGCTTCAATAATGATTACTAAACCAAGAGAAATAGATGTAAAAAAGCAGGACAGCTGGAGGCTCTTGAACTATAGTTGTCAAAAGATTTGTTTGTGAAACATGCATTTTATTGCCTTGTATGCATGTTATAATGAGGCATGGACAACTGCAACATTACACTTAATGATTGCATTTCTTGTTTCAGCCAGTTTCCTTGTCCTCTTGCAATTAACGTTTTCCCAGATCACCCAAGGCTACTTTGTCAGGGAGAAAAAAAAAATCTGAAATTCACATAAATGAGCAATGTCAATAGTTTAGAAAGAGTTTACTTAGAGAACAAAGGGCCCTTATGAGGCACTAGTGAGAAGAAATGGGGAAAAAATGAGTCCTCACAATGTAAGCCTTTTCTTAAAGCGACTTGTTATCAAGCAGTTCGGGATAGTCCCTCAAATCTGCATTAAAATGCATTTCATTCCATTGACTCATTTGCATTAATTTCTCCCATTATATCTGAAAATGGCTGAATGTCTACCCAACACAATGCCACAGCCTATCACAGGCTACCACGGCGGCCCCAGGTGCCAATTTACTCCTCTTAGTTCTTTTCATTCTGTTTGCTGATTCTGACAACTGGAGTTCTCCTCTCAGTCCAAGGGACTTTTCAATTGGATTTGCTCTTGGTGACAAAATTGTTGCTTTGCTGAGAGGAGGGGGTTCTTTGATTGAGCGTCTATCATGCTGCCATGGGAAAGCGAGAGGCGAATGATTCTCAGTGGCTTCTGATTTTCAGTATTTGTTCAGCATTAGGCCCACTTATCTCCAGAAGAAAAAGCAACATGTAGAAAGAAAGTGACAGGCAGAAACACACTCACTTGCTCGTTCATTCTCACTGCGCTCTGTATTCAAACAAGGGGGACCTATTACACTGAAAGCTCCAGATCAGCCTCACTCAATTATCACAGTTAATCCTTATAGCTCTATAAAGTAAATATTTCATTACAATTTCAAATAAACAGTCACCCAATCTAATGAAGCAAGAACTCAAAGTGGCAATGTCATAGAACTCGTTACCGTCATCAAAGGAAAGGACACAGCCTGGTCTACTAATAATGAAAAAATAGATACTGGCATATTTATGAACTCAAGGGTGTTGTACTGGTGAGGATTTCTTTTTCAGTGCCATTGACCAATTTATCTTTCCAAATACAATTCAATTATCAGAATTCTATTTGTCTTTTTTCTCTCTCTTTATTTCTCTTAGTTTTTCACCCCAGTCTCTTCATGGGGATCATCATTTTCACTGCAAAATAAATCATCCACACACTTAGCACATTCCACTATAACTTTTCTTTTTTGTAAACATCAGAGAATTTTGATGCAGCATTTCGCATTTCAGGAAATTCACAGAATATAAAGGGATCATTTTCATAATCCATTGTCTCTATCATCAATGTTATCTTAAATGCATCATCTTGTACGTCCTTTTATCCTCTGTCTGCTACTCTTTTACTCCGGGGCAAGAACATCTAAAAATAACTCTCATTTCACTAAACTTTAATAATTTGAAGGAAAAAAAAGCTTGAATTGAATAAAGATAAGTAGATTAAGTCCTTAATCAAATGTTGAATTACCTCTATGCTATTCTAACTCTCATTTTAATCCTAATCTTTAGTCTCTTGGGAAATCACTTTTCTTAAATTATTATTTTATCCTTCTTATTAAATATCCTGGTAATAGTCATTATATTTTCACACTTTTGTAGTTGACTCTATAGGACAGAGGGTACAATGTGCATAATAGCACCATTTTGCCTGTACTTATAAGCACTGACTCAAAAGGTAGTCCATGTTATGCAATGACACAAATTTCCTACAGGTAGATTGTAACTATGAACTTCCTCTCTTTTCCTCTCAATTTTACAATACTACATTGACTTGTCCCATTACCATCAAGTAGGAAGTGAGATGAATTGCCTTAGTGAGGAATATTTGCATTTTTCCCTTTCTTCTGGGATTCTTAAATACTTACTAGCCTTTAAAAATATCACCTGAAACACAGACTTCTGCAACATTAATGTGCATACAAATCACCTGGGGTTGGGCAGGCAGGGAGCTTGTTAAATGCAGGTTTTGATTCAGTAAATCTGGATCGGGGCCTAGATGCTACATTTTTAAGTCACTGGTGATGCTGATTCTGCTGGTTCTAGGGCCATACTTTGACAAGCAAGGACTTAAACTATTGCATGGTATTTATAATTTATATAATAAAATCAGGAGTAGGGGATCCTTAGATTATTATCAAGATAAACACATATGTGATATTGTCAACACTATTTTATTAACTTCCATAATAAATATATCTAAAACATGGGTGATTTAATAGATATTATTTATATTAATAAACTATCAAAAGTATGAATGATTTAAATAGGAGTGTTACTAGCACTTCTGATAATGTTGATAATTGAGTGCCTGCTATGTGCACTTATTAACTAATTTTTTTCTCACTACAACCTCAAAGGTCTGTATTATTATGTTAATTGTATTAATTATACAGACCAGAAAACTAAAACTCAGTAAGGCAAAATAACTGGTCCAAGGTAGGGGCTGGAACTTGAATCAAGTATCGTCTACAAATGCACTGTCAGTTCAATATCATTTAAATCAACTTACTCCCCCCATGCCAAGCCCCTATCACTGGATTACAGTCTATGACAACAACACATTCATTCACTCAACATATTTTATTGAAGGCCTACAGCATCTTAGACCCTCTTCTGGGGACTAGGACATTCAGGTGGGAAAAGCAAAGTTCCAGCCATCCTGGATTTACTCTACAACTGAACAAATGAGTGAGCAAGAAAATGTCAGATATGAGTAAGTGCCATGAAGAAAAGTATTAATATGATGGATAGAAAATTATTTAAGAATATACATCTTGGCCAGGCGTGGTGGCTCTGGCCTGTACTCTTAGCACTTTTGGAGGCTGAGGCAGGCGGCTGAGGTCAGGAGGTTCAACACTTCAACACCAGCCTAAAACCCTGTCTCTATTAAAAATACAAAAATTAGCCAGGCATGGTGGCACATGCCTGTAATCTCAGCTACTTATTGCTTGAACCTAGGAGAATTGATTGAACTCAGGAGCTGGAGGTTGCAGTGAGCTGAGATTGTGCTATTGCACTCCAGCCTTGGGCAACAAGAGTGAAACTCTATCTCAAAAAAAAAAAAAAAAAAGAATGTACATCTAAGTGGTAGATATACCTTCAAAATTTACCTTCAAATTTAACATTTTAGTATTATTAATATTGGACCAATTTAATAATGTAATTTTTTCTGTCATACCAAGTCATGTAAAAGTGCAAATAAACATCTTGCACCACAGATATGGAAAGACAAGGTTTAAATGCCACCATATGTTGGAATAATCCCCCATATATGTTGCTATGACTAGTATCTTAACACTTTGAGCTCAGTGTCATAATCTTCATCCTAACCATTCACATGTATATATCACCTTATTTAGTTGCTAGTTTTGTATGAAGCATCTTAACGTATATTAACTCACTGACTCATTATGACTGCTTTATTAAGTATTATATGTTTGTATTCATTTTGCAGATTGTAAAAACTGAGGCATGGAGCTGTGAAGTAATACATACAGGTTTATGTCACTGGTTAAGTAACAAAGTCAAATTTAAAAACCAGGCAGTTGGGTTCCAAAATCTGCGCTCTTGAGCTATTTGCTATACTGCCTCTCATTTTTGCTTATAAAATATTACAGTTGTTTTATAGGTTATTTCCAAGATCTCTTTCTGATCACACATGCTAAAATGCTATGTTAATGACTTAAAATATAAAATCTAAGAGATCAAGTTGTGTTTCAGCCTGTTTGGTTGGAATAGCTTAAGTGTTTAATATCTTATCAAAGCTATTCCCTGATTTTTTTTTTTTTTTTTTTTTTTTGAGGCAGTGTCTTGCTGTATTTCCCAGGCTGGACTCAAACTCCTGGTCTCAAGTTATCTTCCCACCTCAGCCTCCCAAGTAGCTAAGACTGTAGGTGTACATTACCGAGCCTGGCTTTCTAATCTTAATATGAGACTTTGCCTTCTTTCATTTGTAGTCCTTTGCACAGAAGATTTCATTTACAATTAGCAAACCTTTTAATTGATCATTAAAATTAAAGTAGCAAAAATACCATTTATAAAGGCCCATGCTTAGCAGAAAACATTGGTCAAAATAATTAACACGTTTGCAGATTTAATGCAACTGTTGGATCTGTTATACAAACTAACCTTTTAATAACATCCAGGGGCAAAATGCCCACTTTTGCCATGTTGCAAAATATTTTATACATTTATCTATATTTTTAATAAACATTGTTGAATATCAACTTGTGCACAACAATCTTGGGCACCAAGATATAAATATAAATGGCTGTAGAGCAAATAACAGGGCTTATGACACTAAAACATGGCTGATTTAAGTAATAATATCATTATCATTATAAATAATAATAATATTAATAATTAGTTGCCTTTATGTGCACTTAATTTTTAACTAATATTATTCTCACCACAGCATTTAAGGTCTCTAGCACTATATTATGCTATATTAATTATAGGGATTGGGAAACTTTCACACAATCACACTCAAAGAACTACAATACAGTTAACAGGGTGTGGTGGCATGCGCCTTTAGTCCCAGCTACTTGGGTAGCTGAGACAGGAGGATTACTTGAAGAATTCAAGGCTGCAATGAGCGATGATAGTGCCTGCGGACAGCCACTACACTACATTCCAGCCTGAGCAACAAAGTGAGACCCCATATTTAAAAATTTCAATTATAATAAAAATTTTTTAAAGAATTATGATACATTTAATTATATAAAACTATAAATGTAATAAGTGAGATAAAGAAAATATTCAATAAAGGCACACACACACAAAAAAAGATAACAGCTCACAAAATTTCCAAACTAAAAATAAGTGGAAGCAGTGATGAAGTCTCCGAATGTTGTTTGACTTGGGATGTAGTTCACTAGGATATAAGTTCAATAAGTTTTCACTCCCCATATCTAATCATTGCTTGGCCTAGTGCTGTGCTCAAAGTACATGCTCAATAAATATATGCACAATGCATAAAGCTCTCATTTTACTTCTTTACTTTTACAATTTGAAGATATGCCAATGTGGTAATAAATATCTGATGACATATCCATTAGGAGAACTCTTCTGCAGATTAATTTCTTAGGCATCTTGACAACTGTTTACATCTTGAAATATATAATTGGTCTCTGGACTTTAAAACAATGTAATTGATTTGTCTTTTTACATTTTTAACCAGGCTTCCTTTTTTTCAAAGACTCCTCTCCACTCTTTCCTAAAAGTAAATATTACTCAAGATTTTATCTTTAGCTCTTCCTTCTCTCTCAAAATCCTCATACCCAGAAAGTTCCATTCATTCTAATTTCCAATCTTCAAGTGAGATAAGAAGTGATCCCCACTGAAACCAACACAGTCCACTAACTCTGGATACCAGCCCCTGGTTATTCTACAGTTATCACAAATGCAACATTTCCATGACTTTGTCATCTTTTTCCTCATTCTGTATTCCCTTCCTGCTGTACCATCCCAAGCCATACAAACCAGGCATTTGGAAGACATTAACTTACAACTTCACCTGTTCCTTCTATCCTTTCCTACCAACAAACTGAGTTCTACCCTTTGAGGCACTGTCACATCCATCTGCTTTTCCCCATTTCTGTGGTCACTGTCTCAGTAAAGGCTCTTTTTATTTTCCACAGGGGCTGTCATAATAATCTTACTAGCCTTCTTGCCTCCATGTGAAGTACACTTCCTAATTTGTCCCATACTGGAACGCTGGAGGCTTACTTATACCATGCAAATTTGGTTTTGTAATATACTGTCTAAAAAATCTTCCATATTTCCTCATTCTTTTCAAGATAAAATCTAAACACAATAATATATAAGAGCTATTATCTGCTCCCTACCCATCTCTCCAGACATCTTAAACAGTAATAACGATGGTATATGCCAGGCACTGTTAAAATGCCTTCATTCACTATTTCATTTACTCTTTCTACCAACTCTAGGAAGTTGAGTTTTGAGACCCCCAGTTTTATAAATAATGTTTCCATAACAACTAACATCTACAATCACGGAATAAGAAAATGACTGAGCCAGGATCTGAAACAGATTCGGTCTAAACTAACGCCCTTGCTCGAAAGGATTATCTACTACTTCCCCTCAATGTCCTACTCACCTCTCCTTCTCGTCATCTATCTGTACCCTCTTCTCTTCAGGTTACCACCTGTAGCCTGTAAGTACATTAGAATCTATAATCACTTGGGGAGATGTTTAAAATTCCAATGGCCCGGCTTCATTCAGCTCTTGAGATTCTTAAGGGGAAGCCTGTGCATCAGAAGTTTTTTTTTAGCAGCCGGGCCCGGTGGCTCACGCCTGTAATCCCAGCACTTTGGGAGGCTGAGGCGGGAGGATCACGAAGTCAAGAGATCGAGACCATCTTGGCCAACATGGTGAAACCCTGTCCCTACTAAAAAAATACAAAAATTAGCTGGGCATGGTGGCGCGCACCTGTAGTCCCAGCTACTCGGGAGGCTGAGGCAGGAGAATTGCTTGAACCCAGGAGGCGGAGGTTGCAGTGAGCCGAGATCGCACCACTGCACTCC
>CAUYLG010073075.1:0-17264 GCA_963573385.1 Cacajao melanocephalus
GAAATATAGATTTGCACAATTCCAATCAAAATTCTAGAAGACTTTTTTGTAGGAACTGACTAGCATATTGTAAGTTTATATGGAAATGTAAAGGACCTAAAGTACTCAAACAGCTTCAAAACAAAAAGCAAAATTGGAAGACTTACACTAACTAGTTTCAAAATTTACTATAAAGCTATAATAAACATAAGTAAAATCTGACATACAGATAAATATAAACCAATGTAACAATAACATATGTCCAGGAAGAAGACTACATATATAAAATGAGTTGATTTTCAGCAAAAGTGCCAAGGAATTCAACTGGGGAAAGAATTATCTTTTTAGCCAGCAATTAAGAATAATTTCATATATTCATATATATATATATATATATATATATATATATACAATCAAATCTCAACTCAAACCTTGCACTACATACAAAAATTCGTATAGATTAGATCATTCTACTAAATGTAAGAGCTAAAACTATAAAACTTCTAGAAGAAAATGAAGGAGAAAATTCTTGTGATCTTGAGATAGGCAAATATTTTTTAGATAAAGCACACAAAAATAATAAACTATAAGAAAAAATGATAAATTAGATTTCATTAAAGCTAAAATGTTTGCCCTCTAAAAAATAATATTAAGGAAATAAATAGACAACTCAAATTGGGGGAAAATATTGCAATGTATACATTTGAAAATTGACAGGTATACAGAAAATATAAAAAATCCATGCCATCTAATAATGAAAAGACAAACAACCTAGTTTTTAATAGACAAAATAACATTCACTTGACCAAATACATATATAAGTAATATATAAGCACATGAGACAATGATTAATGTTATCTTTAGGGAAATGAAAATTTAAAACCACAGTGAGGTATCACTATAAAACCATTAAAATGCTAAAAGTTAAACAGATTAACAATTACAAATAAGCTAAATGAAATATGTGTAAGATCTGTTCACTGAACACTACAAGGCATTGCTTAGAGAAATTAAAGAACTCCTAAGTGAATACTCTGTATTCAGGGGTCATAACATTCAATAGTGTTAAGGTATTGATTC
Organism: Cacajao melanocephalus; assembly: GCA_963573385.1. Taxonomy (NCBI): domain Eukaryota; kingdom Metazoa; phylum Chordata; class Mammalia; order Primates; family Pitheciidae; genus Cacajao; species Cacajao melanocephalus. The sequence continues at coordinate 1,060 of CAUYLG010073075.1, forward strand.
TCCCTAAATGGAAATATAGATTTACACTGCCAAAAATATGAAGTGTTGGAAAAAATATGAAGCAATTAAACCTACTTGTAGATTGTTGATGGGAATGCAAAATGATAAAGACACTTTAGAAAATAGTATGCAGGTTTCTTAAAATATACATGCACTTCCAATAAAACACAGAAATCCATACCTAAATATCCAGATAAAAAAATGCATTTGTTCACAAAATTTATATGGAAATTTAAAGGCCAAAAACTAGAAATGATCAAAATATCAATCAACTAGCAAATGGATAAGCCAAGTGTGGCATTTTTTAAAATGAAATGCTACTCCACAGTAAAAAGGAATGTACGTCTGTATACACAAAAACATAGATAAATCTAAAAAGCATTATACCAAGTGAAAGAAAGCAGACATAGAAGACTGCATACTCTGTAAGTCCATTTATATGGAATTTTAAAAACACAAAACTAGGGTGAAAGACAACAAATTGCCAGGAGCCTGAGATGAGGGAAGGGGATTAATTGCAAAGGGGCATGAGAAAACTTTTTGGGGTGATGGCAATGCTTGGTGAACTTTTGGAGAAATTGAAAAAGCTCCAATCTTAAATAGTATGATAAGTCAATATATTGATCACGTGTCACACAATATTCAAAAGATTTTGTGTAATAAGCTAAAAAATTGTAGCTTTGTCAACTAATTTGGTGAATCAACAGATTTAACTAGTAAATGCCACGGTGTACAGCATTTGTAAAAAATTGTGTATACACTCATGAAATCCAAAAAATTACTTCAGCTGCAAGAGCTGCCTGAATCAAGCAATGCCCAAGAGATATTTAATGTTTTGTCTTTATATCTAGAAATAAAAATCTGTATAGACATCTGTACTGATGGTGTTTCTTCAATTAATTATATATCCATATCCATGAGCTATTTTACCTCTCTTGTAAAAAACATGAAAATTATTTGTCACAACATATTTCTTTCTTCACAGAGGTATTCTGGTGTCAAGTATTCTTGGAAATGGTGCGGGAATAACCAGCTAGCCATATGCAGAAGAATGAAACTGGATGCCTACCAATCATCATATACACAAGTTAACTCAAGATGGATTGAAGACTTAAATGTAACACCTACAAATATAAAAATTCTAGATGAAAACCTAGGAAATAGCCCCCTGAACATCAGTCTTGGCAAACAATTTGTGACTAAATCCTCAAAAACAGTTGCAACAGAAACAAAAATTGACAAGTGGGACCTACTTAAACTAAAGAGCTTCTGCCCAACAAAAGAAACTATCAACAGTAAACAGAAAGACTACAGAGTGGGAGAAATATTTGTAAACTATACATCCAAAAATGTCAAATATCAAGACTATAAGGAACTTACAGAGTTCAACAAGCTAAAAATTAATAGCTGCATTAAAAAATGGGCAAAGGCTTCAATGATAGACTGGATAAAGAAAATGTGGTACGTATATACCATGGAATACTATGAAGCCATGAAAAGGAAGTAGATCATGTCATTTGCAAGGACATGGATGGAACTGGAAGTTTTTATCCTCAGCAAACTAATGCAGGAACAGAAAACCAAACACCACATGTTCTCACTTTAAGTGGGAGCTGAATGATGAGAATACATGGACACATGGTGTGGAACAACACACATTGGGGCCTGTTGGGGGGCGAGGGGAGAGGGAGAGAATCAGGAAGAATAGCTAATGGATGCTGGGTTTAATACTTAGGTGATAATACTTGGGTGATGGTTTGATCTGTGTAGCAGGTCACCATGGCATATGTTTACCTATGTAACAAACCTGCACATCTGCACATATACCCCAGAACTTAAAATAAAAGTTGATGTAAAAAAAAAAAAGACATACAAGCATCCAACGAACATGAAAGAATGTTCCACATCACTAATCATCAAAAAAATGCAAATTAAAATCACAATGAGATACCATTTCACATGAGACAAAATAGCTGTTATCCAAAATACAAAAAAGTAATTGATATTGGTGAAGCTGTGGAGAAAAGGGAAGACTTATACGTTGTTGGCAAAAATGTAAGTTAGCTCAGCCACCATGGAAAGCAGTTTGGAGATTTGTCAAAGAACTAAAAATAGAACTACCATTTGACCCAGCAATGTCATTACTGGGTATATACCAAAGGAATGTAAATCATTCTACTGAAAACACACTTGCATTCATATATTTATCACAGTATTACTCACAATAGCAAAGACATGGATTCAACCTAGGTACCTGTCAACAGTGGACTGGAAAAAGAAATATATATATATATATACATATATATATATATACATACACATATAATATATTTCTGTGTGTGTGTATATATATTTTTATATATATATATTTCTGTGTGTATATATATATATATATATATACACACACACACACACACACACACATACATACTATGGAATACTATGCAATCATAAGGAAAAACAAAATCATGTCCTTTGCCACAACATGAATGAAGCTGGAGGCCATTATCCTAAGCAAATTAATGTAGGAACAGAAAACAAAATACCGCACACTTTCATTTATAAGTGGAATCTAAACATTAAGTACACACGGATATAAAGTTGGGAACAATAGACACTGGGGACTGTTAGAGTTGGGGAAAGAGCAGGACAAGGTCGGAAACTACCTGTTAAGTAATATGCTCACTACCTGGGTGATGGGACAGTGCACCCTCTGTACATGTACTCTGAATTTAAATAAAAGTTGAAAAAATTCTCAGAAATAAAATGAAAAATGATCTAGATGAACTTAATTAAACAAAGATGAGTCTGGTAAAAGAAAATAAAAACAGTGTGAACATTTAAACTAAAAACACATAAATCTGCTACATACAGAAATCTGATAGCTTAGCTGAAAAAGTGTTTTTAAACAAGGTGTTTCAAGTTCAAAGATAAATTGCAAAGGCAGTTTTAAGAAGATAGTAGCGCAGATTTTTTTTGCATGACTTGAAGATGAAAAATGGCTGCAGAAATTAGCCTTCCTGGCAGATATTTTTAATCACATAAACCAGTTAAACAAGTCTCTGCAAAGTCTAAAGAAAATGTTTTGACTTTACATGACATGATTCTTGGACTTAAAAGGAAACTCAATCTAGGAAAATCATGTGCAAAATTAAATTCTTAAATGTTTTCACTGCTGCTTGGGCTGCTTGAGTGTATGAAAGAATAACAACAAGTTTCAGATCTTGAAAAACAGAAGAACTGCAGACCAGAACTGAACAATGTTTTCAATCCCTTCTCTGAATCTTCTGCTCAGACTGAGAACCTGAGTAACAGAGGAGAGATGAGAGAACTTTAATGAGATTTACTGATCTGCCCCTAGACACATTCTAGCTTTCTGAATGAGAAAACCGTGGAAGTCATAGGAAAGCAATGAACACGTTGCTGCAGTTTTACATTTCTTAATATGTGTCGTCAAAACTTTTCATGTTTAAACAAGTTTTAAGAACAGGGACAGAAAATCTGAGTTACTAAAAAATGTTTTTAAACAAGGAATGGATATTGAATATTATCATATGCGTTTTCCAGCAGATACTGAAAAGATTGTCTGCTTATTGTTTTTGTGGGTTGATCTATCACAGCAACATAAAATATTAATAACCTTTTCTTTTTTTTTCAGTCATCAAAAGGAATAATTTTTTTTTTTTTTTCTGAGACAAGGCCTTGCTCCATTGCCCAGGCTGGAGTGCAGTGGCATGATCACAGCTCACTGAAGCCTCAAACTCCTGGGCTCAGACATCTTCCTCCCTCAGCCTCCCAAGTAGCTGGAACTATAGGAGTGAGCCACCACACTTGGCTAACTTTTTGTTGTTGCTGTAGAGACAGAGTCTCACTATGTTGCTCAGGTTGGTCTCAAACTCCTGGCCTCAAGCGGGAATCACAGGCATGCTTAAAGCCATACAGTTAGAAGGGTCTCCGAAGGTCACATCCTTGACCTGTGCCACACAGCCCACGTTCAGCATGGCCTCTGAGTAGGGTAGGTCATCCCCCAATGCAGTAACTTTTTCCATTTGAGGGGGTCGCCGCTGGCCTGCGAACCCTCCCACATCACTGACTCTGGTGACATCACACAGGCGAGATTTAGTCACCGGGTCGGCTACATGGTGCAATCTCTCAGCCTGTGATTCACTCATTCCAATTGACATTTGCAAAGAATGTGTAGACACAATATAACTGGAACGATTCACTCACAGGGAAGAGGAACGGGTTACTCATTCCTTCAGCCACTAAATTGGCAAGTGAATTTTTACTGCCTCCGAGAGCTGGAGACAAAGGAGGAGCCTATTCTAGATGTGCTTCTAGGCATACTCAAAAACTGAGGCACATCACATGGGATATTTTTAAATAGTCATCGAATATTCCAAACTCCATTCAGACCAGAAGATGGTTGCCAGGGTGATTCGATCAATCATCCCACAAATAAATAAGGGAAGTATATAGCACATCAGATGGTGAGGAAGCCATGGAGAGAAACAAAGCGGGGAAGCCTGAGACGAGGTGCAGTTGTAATTGGCATGTTTTAATTTTAAGTTATTTAAGTTGGGACTGGGCGCGGTCGTGGCCTATGCATGCAATCCCAGCACTTTGGGAGGCCGAGGTAGGTGGATCATGAGGTCAGGAGTTCGAGACCAGCCTGGACAACACAGTGAAATCCCGTCTCTACTAAAAATACAAAAATTAGCTGGGCGTGGTGGTGGGCGCCTGTAATCCCAGCTACTCAGGAGACTGAGGCAGGAGAATCGCTTGAACCCAGGAGGCAGAGGTTGCAGTGAGCCTAGATTGTGCCACTGCACAACAGCTAGACTCGGTCTCAAAAATATATATTATGTCAGTTGGCCTGGCACAGTGGCTCACACCTGTAATCCTAGCACTTTGGGAGGCCGAGGCGAGAGGATTGCTTGAGCCCAGGAGTTCAAGACTAACTTGGCCAAAACAGTGAGACCCCCCGTCTCAAATTTAATAATAATAAAAAAATAAATAAATACATGATTTAAGTAATGAAGGAAGGCCTCCCTGAGAACGCAATATTTGGTCAAAGTGGAAGGAACAGCCTGTGCAAAGGCCCTGAGGACTGCGTCTGATGTGTTGGAGGCACAGCCATAATGCAGCGTGGTAGGGGCAGAGCGAGCAAGCAGGGTGGGGAGGCTGGAGAAAGGAAGAGGGTAGATCCGAGTCCTCTGGACAATGTGACTTTCACCCTGAGTGAGATGATAGCCAGGGTAGGGTGGTTTTTGGTTGATTTTTTTTTTCTAAAAACAAGATCTTGCTGTGTTTTTCAGGCAGAGTGCAGTGGCATGCTCAGAGATCACTGCAGCCTTCAACTCCCAGGCTCAAGCAATCCTCTTGCCTCAGCCTTCTGAGTAGCTGAGACCACAGGCACGCACCACTATGCTGTGTGTGTGTGTGTGTGTGTGTGTGTGTGTGTGTGTGTGTGTGTGTAGAGATGGGGTCTCGCTATGTCGCTCAGGCTGGTCTCAAACTCCTGGGCTCAAGCTGGAATCACAGGCATGAACCACTACAGCAGGCCAGAAGTGGGGGGGTTTTGAGCACAGGTGTGAAAAGACACCCCTGAGGTGTTAACACGTTCCCTCTGGGAACAAGAGACCGGAGAGGAGGTGACTTTAACTGTTCAAGTGAGAGGTGATGCTATGTGGACAGAAGGATGGTGAGGAGTGGGCAGATTCTGCATATGTTTTGAAGGTAGAGCCCGTAGGGTTTTGATGACAGAAGGCATGTGGGAACAAGAAAAAGAGAGGGGCTGGGCACGGCGACTCACAGCTGTAATCCCAACACTTTGGGAGGCCAAGGCGGGCAGATCACCTGAGGTCAGGAGATCGAGACCAGCCTGGCCAACATGGTGAAACCCTGTCTCTATCAAAAATATAATAGCCAGGCGTGGTGGCAAGCGCCTGTAATCCCCACTACGTGGGAGACTGAGGCAGGAGAAGCAGTTGAATCTGGGAGGCGGAGGTTGCAGTGAGCTGAGATCATGCCACTGCACTCCAGCCTGGGCAACAGAGTGAGACTCTGAAAAAAAAAGAAACAGGAAAAGTGAGGGGTCAAGAACACTTCCAGGATGTGTGGCCTTGGCACGTGAGAGGGAGGCGCCACTCAGGAGCAGGGATGGCCGTAAGGAGAATGAGTTTGGGCAGGTGGCTCAGGGGAAGTTCAGTATGTCAGACCAACTTGTTTGGACTCAAAAAGATCAAGATGATCCCAGAATGATTATTCACAGAAACCCAAACATGGCCGGGCGCGGTGGCTCACACCTGTAATCCTAGCACTTTGGGAGGCCGAGGTGGGTGGATCACCTGAGGTCAGGAGTTCAAGACCAGCCTGGCCATCATGGTGAAACCCCATCTTTATTAAAAAAAAAAAAGAAAGAAAGAAAGAAAAGAAACCCAAACATCAGCCTGCTCCAGGGGAAACTGCTCAAGCAGTCTGCAGGCAGAAAGGGAAAATATGAAATGTGTGTGCAGAAACTCATGCTGGAACGAAAGGAGAGAAAAAAACAAGCTTTGAGAAAAGAAAAGAATGTGGCCCAAGGACGGGAGCATTGCTGGAGGAAGGTAATGCAGGGGGCCCTCCCTCCCCACACAGAGTCCTGGACCAAGCACAAAACCTTGATGAATCAGCTCCCACTTCTGGTGCCATTAAACTACAAAACCAGAAAGGAGGCTCTTCTACTCTGCAGCTTCTAATGAATGCCCAGCTCCCTAGGGTAGGATCCCAATCAATAAGGAGTCGGGAACAAAAAGTGCAAAGTCCCTTAAACAGCCCAGAGTGTCTCCAAGCCTGACAGCCTCCTTTCTGCAGAAACGGTCTGAATGGCAGCTGCCTTAGACGTCTCTCACGTCGTACAGCGCCCGGCCCTCTAAGGCGACTAACGGTCCTGTTAACGCCTGAAGACAAACATCTTACATTGTTCAGATTTGCCCCTGCTCCTGGCGACAGCAGGCACAGTTTCTGGACAGTTTTAAATAAAAGCAAGGTGGCCTGGTGCCAGGGGAAGTGAGAACTGCAGTCCCTGTCAACTGTCACTTTTCCCTGCAGTGATGCGGAATGAATGGGTAGCAGCAGATGCAGCTCCTCAGACCCAGTGACCTGGGGCAGAGAAGCCCAGAGGGGACCTGGACATTTTGCCAGAGGTTCCAAGATGGGACTAACCAGGAGGTGTGTGGGTGCCATAAATTCCAGGAACAAGGAAAGATGGTCCTTCTGGGAGTGTGAAGATAAATAGGGCAAAGTTAGCAGAGTCCTTCCTTGGGGCCAGAAGCAGCTAGAATTGCATTTCTGTAGGGGACATCGTTTGTTTGTAGCTGCACAGAGTCTGCCTTGACTTCTTCTGCACATACAGCCTGGATTTGAATGTAGAGAACTATGTTAATCATGTCTTTTTCTTATGTATATTTGCTGCTTTGACATCTTGAGACCTTTCTGATCGAGAATGGACATTTCCTCCCACGGTTAGCCAGTTCCTAGAGATAACTACTATGGGGGGAAAAGATGGAAGGGAAAGTCTAGAGATTAAAAGATACATAAGCTGGGTGCAGTGGCTCAGGCTTGTAATCCCAGCACTTCGGGAGGCCGAGGTGGGCGAATCACATGAGGTCAGGAGTTCGAGAACAGCTTGACCAACGTGGTGAAATCCCTTCTGTACTAAAAAATATATTTAAAAATTAGCTAGGCATGGTGACGTGCGCCTGTAATCCCAGCTACTCAGGAGGCTAGGGTACCAGAATCACTTGAGCCTGGGAGGCGGAGGCTGCAGTGAGCCGAAAACAGGCCCCTGCGCTCCAGCCTGGGCAAGACTCCATTGGGGGGTGTTGCGGGGGCGGGGGGGCGGGGTGGGAAGATACATAAAGCAATTGGACTGTGAGCAAGTTTTTCAAATACAAACCAACCAATCCAGAGCCTGCACCCGAAGCACCTCCTCTACTGGGCTGTCACACTCCTGGCCTCTGTCCGCCTGCCCTGAGGCCACCAACACCGGAGCCGAGCCACCAGACAACAAGGGACCAACCCCACACCCCCAGAGCTCACTGAAATGATTCAGATGAGCCGATCCTAAGCCTGCCTGCCCGATGTCATCTGTTCCTTCCCACAGCCACAGCAGGAAGCCTTCTGTACCTGTTTTTCCCTGGAAACCTCTGCCTCCTGACCAACATGCTACTTCCAGGTATGGCTTCTCCATGGCATCTCATACCCTTTCCTCTTGGGGACTGTGTATTCAACAAACAATTTTTTTTTTTGAGGCAGGGTCTCACTTTGTTGCCCAGGCTGGAGTGGAGTGCAGTGCAGTGGTGCAATCATAGCTTGCTTCAGCCTCAACCTCCCAGGCTTAAGTGATCCTCCTACCTCAGCCTCCTGAGTGTCTGGGACCCCAGGTGTCTTGCTATATTGCCCAGGCTGATCTGTGACTCCTGGCCTCAAGCAATCTTCCCACCTTGGCCACAATCTTTTCAATAACAGCCATCTCCTGATCTGTTGGTCTCCTCATTTCTAAATAACAACAAAACCTACCTTTGAAAACAAGAATTCTCCTCTCCAGCACTTGCAGGCCGTAGGACTGGATGGTGCTGACCCCATTTACCCAACCCCCAGCCCAGATCCAGGGGTGGGCATGTGACTGAGGCCTAGCCAATCAGAGCACCTCAGCCCTGCTCACTGCAGTTTGCCCAGTGAGAGCCCGTCCTGGGCTCATGGTTAGAACAGCTGGGAAAGGGTGGCTGCCAGGATGGGCTCCACTCTGCCCTGCCCTGGGCTTCATTCTCAAGCAGGCGCTCCCAGGGGATAGCCCATGGGCCCGCTTGACTGAACAGCAACACAGTCAGCTGGTGTTTCTCCTGCTGTGCTGAGCTGCGCAGGTGCAGGAATAGACTGGGAAGTTGGGTTTCATCGGGTCTGGGGTTTTGCCGAGAAACAAGGGCACAGAGTGAGTAAGGAAGGATTCTAGCGGCGGGCAATGGGATCTCAGCTGGAATAGAGGAAAGTGAAAACATGGGAAGGTTCAGCGTACAGGTGGTGAGATTGGGGACTGTAGGGCCCCACAGGTCAAGATATTGCTGGAATTAAGGTTCTGGAGGGAATTAGTGGAAAGGCTACGGGCTGGGCACAGTGGCTCACACCGGTCATCCCAGCACTTTGAGAAACCAAGGTGGACGGATCACCTGAGGCCAGGAGTTTGAGGCCAGCCTGGCCAACATGATGAAACCTCGTCTCTACTAAAATTACAAAAATTAGCCAGATGTGGTGGCAGGCACTTGTAATCCCAGCTACTTGGGAGGCTGAGGCAGGAGAATCACTTGAACCTGGGAGGCAGAGGTTGTAGTGCGCAGAGATCAGGCTATTGCACTCCAGCCTGGGAGACTCTGGCTCAAATAAAAAGAAAAATAAAAGTTAAGGACAGATAGATCCAGGCTTGGGGACCCTGAAGCGTAATACTACAAAGATGCCCTCTGGGAAAAAGATTACAATGTTATGAAATAAGATTGAAGGAGACTGAAGCAGGAAGATCGTGTAAGCCTAGGCGTTAGAGGCTCCAGCCTGGATGACAGAGTGAGACCCTGTCTCCCCTCCCCACAGCCACAGCAGGAAGGCTTCTGCACCTGTTTTTCCCTGGAAACCTCTGCCTCCTGACCAACCATGGGACTTCCGGGTGTACCTTCTCCATGGCGGGTCATGCTCTTTCCTCTTGGGATCTGCATATACAACAAGCCATCTTTTCTTTCTTTCTTTCTGTTTTTCTTCCTGCTCCTCCTCCTCCTCCTCCTCCTCTGTCTTCTTTTTTGGGGGAAAAAAAAAAAAAAAACCTTAGTCCTAAATGTGATCCCACTGCTAGATATAACTACCAGTTTACAGGAAATACAGAGAACAGAAGAACAGGTTGAGCTACACAATGGAGCCACAAAATCCGGACTGTGAGAAACACTACAGCACAAACAGCCCCATTTCTTCAACAAACATACTATCAGGGGAGAGAAAAGATGAAAAGGAGAATCTAGAGAGTAAAAGCTAAGTAAAAGACCAAAAAAAAGTTTAAAAAAAATAAAGATACACAAAAGACATATCAATCAATTGGAATGTGTGGACTTTACTCATTCAAAAAAAAAAGGGTTTTTTTTATCTTAATATTGAGCCAATTGGAAATTTGAGCACTGACTGGATATTTAATGTCATTAAAGAATTATTGTAGGCCAGGCTCAGTGGCTCACACCTGTAGTCCCAGCACTTTGGGAGGCTGAGGTGGGAGGACCACTTGAGCCCAGGAGTTCAAGACCAGCCTGGGGAGCATGGCAAGACCCCTTCTCTAGATGAAATACAAAAATTAGCCAGGTGTGATGGCATACCAGCTACTTAGCAGGCTGAGGCAGGAGGATCTCTTGAGCTGGAGAGGTTGAGGCTGCAGTGAGCCATGTTCACACTACTGCACTCCAACTTGGGTAATAGAGGGAGAAGCTGTCTCAAAAAATAATGAGTATTATTGTTAATTTTTTTTTCCCACCGCCCGCACCACCTATTGTTAATTTTTAAGGTGCAGGAATGGTATTGTGATAAGTTGCTTTTTTTTTTTTTTTTTTTTTTGACACAGGGTGTTGCTCTGTAGCCCAGTCAGGAGTGCAGGGTGTGACCACGGCTCACTCCAGCCTCCAACTACTGGACTCAAGCAATCCTCCTGCCTCAACCTCCCAAGTAACTGGGATCACAGGTGTGCACCACCACGCTCAGCTAATTTTTTAACTTTTTGTAGAGAAGTGGTCTTGCTATGTTGCCCAGGCTGGTCTCCAACTCCTGGACTCAAGCAGTCCTCCCACCTCAGCTTCCTAATGTTCTGGGATTACAGATGTAAGCAGATAGTTGCTTTTTTAAAAAAAAACCCTGGCCAGGTGCAGTGGCTCACGCCTATAATCCCAGCACTTTGGGAGGCTGATGCAGGTGGATCACCTGAGGTCAGGGGTTCTAGACCAGCCTGGCCAACGTGGTGAAACCCTGTCTCTACTAAAAATACAAAAAATTAGCCAGGCGTGGTGGCAGATGCCTGTAATCTCGGCTACTCTGGAGGCTGAGGCAGGAAAATCACTGGAGCCTGGGAGGTGGAGGTTGCAGTGAGCCAAGATCGAACCACCGCACTCCAACCTGGGCAACAAGAGCAAAACTCCATCTCAAAAAAAAAAAAAAAAAAGTTTATGTTTTAGAAATATTTATGGGTAAAATTATGTGGCAGTCAGAACTTTAAGATGATTTCCAATTGCCCACCCCATTGTGTGGGTGAGATAAATAAATAAATAAGAAGCATAGAAAGGCTGATTAAGCCAAAGAAGAATTAAGATTTTTCCCTAGGAAAAATATCAACATCTTAGAAGATATCTGGAGCAATATGAGGAGGCAAGTAAGATCAAAAAGACCAAAATCTTGGTCAGGCATGGTGGCTCACGCCTATAATTCTAGCACTTTGGGAGGCCAAGGCGGGTGAATCACAAGGTCAAGAGATCGAGACCATCCTGATCAACATGGTGAAACGCTGTCTCTACTAAAAATACAAAAATTAGCTGGGCATGGTGGCGCACGCCTGTAGTCCCAGCTACTTGGGAGGCTGAGGCAGGAGAATTGCTTGAACCAAGGAGGCAGAGGTTGCAGTGAGCCAAGATTGCGCCACTGCACTCCAGCCTGGGTAACAAGAGTGAAACTCCATCTCAAAAAAAAAAAAAAAAAAGGCCAGGCATGGTAGCTCACACCTGTAATCCAAGCACTTTGGAGGCCAAGGCGGGCAGATCACCTGAGGTTGGGAGTTCAAGACCAGCCTAATCAACATGGTGAAACCCTATCTTTTTTTAAAAAAAAAAAAAAAAGACCAAAATCTTAAAAGGACGACAGACTCCACCCAGGTCTCTTGTCTCCTACAGGATTATCTGAAAAGGGGAGAAGACCTGACTGCCACTAGTACCCAGAGAAATCCACCTAGAAGAAAAGGTCAGATCTTGACAGACTGGAGCAGCCTCTGAAGATGGAGGGAAGATTCGGAAAACTCTGAAACTTTAGAGAAAGAGAGCCCAAATGAAGAGCCAGAAGAGAACTGTCCCCTGAAGGTCTGGGGAGCTAGACCAAGCTAGCTTGGTTCTGATTGGAGAGGAGAATATCACAATAAAATAATCAAGTTTATTACTGGATGATTTCCAGGTGATGATTTTTCAGATGAGGACACAGGACTTGCCTGTGTCCAAAGAGAATAGGCTTGAAAACCTTATGCAATCCCAGCTCTAATGATAGGTTCAGTAAAGATAAGGCAAATCAAAGAGGAACCATAGATTGAGTCCAAGCCTGGTTCAGAAGTGGGTCTAATGGGCCAGATGCAGTGGTTCACGCCTGTAATCCCAGCCCTTTAGGAGGCCAAGGAGAACAGATCGCTTGAGCTCAGGAGTTCAACACCAGCCTGAGCAACATGGCAAAACCCCATCTCTACAAAAAATACAAAAATTGGTTGAGTGTCCTGACACAAGCCTGTGGTCTCAGCTACTCAGGAGGCTGAAGCAGGAGGATCCCTTGAGTCTGGAATGTTGAGGCTGCAGTAAGCTGTGATTATGCCATTGCACTCCAACCTGCAAGACGGATGAGATCCTGTCTCTGAAGAAATTTTAAAAATTAAAAAATTAACCTTTTCGTGAGAGATTTCTCCCATTTCTGGGGTCAGGCAATTATAGCCCACCACCATTTTTGAAAATAAAGTTTTATTGGAACATAGCCATGCCCATATGGCTCACAAAGTTGAAAAAAAAAATTTCTGGCCCTCTACAAAACAAGCATGCTGACCCCTGTTCCAACTGGATTTACATTCGTAGATTGTGGACATGAGGACACATAACGAAGGCTGCCTTGCATCCCGATGAAGCTGGAACCTGCATTATTTTCTGCTTTTATCTTTAGCAATAGCAACATGGGCCTGGATTATACCAGGAAGTGGGTTGTGGGAGTGTCATTTTGCTTGTGGTTAGGGAACAGGGTCTGCTCAAGGCTGAAACTGGCTTCTTTAGAAAAAGTCGTGGGCACAGGGCTGGGGCTGCTATTTCCTTGTTGCATGATCTCTCTTTCAACCCTTTAAGAAGGCTCCTGGAGACTCGTTCAGACTTTGAGATCCTAAAGCAACCACACCTGTTTATGGTAAACAGCTCAGGTTGCAGCTACTGAAGGATCCTCTACCTGGCATCATAATGAGATTCCTCATGGCTGACACTGAACAGAATAAGAAATTAGGGAAGATGAATTTGGAATCTAATTATTTAGGTCTTCCAGCTCATAAGGGCAAGGGGATTTGAGTTCAGTCTTTAATTCCTTTGGACTTCAATTATACCTTCAGTTACAAGGAAGTTTTGGATATTAATTTGTGTCAGGGAATATAATGAAGACTTTATCTTCAAATATAAAATATACTGTTGGCTTTTATTATGAGAGTATATTTAATCTCATTACCAAACCTCTGATGAGCCACGTTGGACAACAAAGCTGCACATAATTTGAGATGGGAAAAAGATAGGGAATTCATTTTTAGCGAAGAGTAGCCTTTGGGTTGATGTAATGAGCATGCCCTTCCAAGCCTGCTGATGGGCCACTCTGTCCACAAAGAGCACTGGCTGGTATTGGAGTACAAGAAGGAAGGCCAGGACTGGCTTGAGAGACCACTGTGTCCCCCATGGAGGCAGCCCACGCTTGGGTGTCCATAGGCCTCATAGTTATACCAAATGGGTCAAGATAATCAAAGCTAAAAGGGATAGTGTGGAAGGAAGACACCTATTCCCATTCTCCCCATTTCCCTGGAGAGGCACTTCCATTAAAACAGCAGTACTGGGCTGGGCGCGGTGGCTCATACCTGTAATCCCAGCACTTTGGGAGGCCGAGGCAGGTGGATCCCCTGGGGTCAGGAGTTTGAGACCAGCCTGGCCAACATGGCAAAACCCCGTCTCTACTAAAAATACAAAAATTAGCTGGGCACATGGTGTCAGGTGCCTGTAATCTCAGCTACTTGGGAGGCTGAGGCAGGCAAATTGCTTGAACCTGGGAGGCGGAGGTTGTAGTGAGCCAAGATTGCCCTATTGCACTCCAGCATGGGAAACGAGAGCGAAACTCCATCTCAAAAAAAAACAAAAAAAAACAAAAAAAACCCAGCAGTACTCAACCCCAATGTGGCTGCACACTGGACTCATCTGGAATCCTGGGGTTACCTGATTCAGCAACAATAAATACAAGACACCCAGTTAAATGTGCATTTCAGATAAACACCAAACACATTTTTTTTTTTTTAGATGGAGTCTTGCTTTGTCGACAGGCTGGAGTGCAGTGGTGCGATCTCAGCTCACTGCAACCTCCGCCAGCCGGGTTCAAACGATTCTCCTGCCTCAGCCTTTCTAGTAGCTGGGACCACGTGCCATCACGCACAGCTAATTTTTGTATTTTTAGTAGAGACGGGGTTTCACCATGTTGGCCAGGATGGTCTCAATCTCTTTATCTTGTGATCCACCCGCCTCAGCCTCCCAAAGTGTTGGGATTACAGGCGTGAGCCGCTGTGCCCCAAATACATTTTTAATATATGTATCTCCCATGCAACCTTTGGGGACATATTTGTGTCGAGAAAAAAAGTGTTGCTGTTTATCTGAAATATACATTTAACTGGGCATTGTGAAGTTTATCTGACAACCTTGGGAGGGGGGACTTTAAGAAAAAAATACCAGGCCAGGCACGGTGGCTCACCCCTGTAATCCCAGCACTTTGGGAGGCCAAGGCAGGCAGATCACCTGAGGTCAGGAGTTTGAGACCAGCCTTACCAACATGAAAAAACCCCGTCTCTACTAAAAATACAAAATTAGCTGGGCGTGGTGGCGTATGCCTGTAATCCCAGTTACTCGGGAGGCTGAGGCCGGAGAATTTCTTGAACCTGGGAGGCGGAAGTTGCGGTGAGCTGAGATCGTGCCACTGCACTCCAGCCTGGGCAACAAGAGCGAAACTCAATCTCAAAATAAAAAAGCCAATGAGGCCAGGTGCAGTGGCTCATACCTGTTATCCCAGCACTTTGGGGTCAAGTCGGGAGGATGGCTTGAGCCTAGGAGTTTGAAACCAGCCTGGGCAATATAGTGAGACCTTGTCTCTACAAAAAAACAATTTTTAAAACTAGCTGAGCATGGTAGCAGGTGCCTGTAGTCTCAGATCCTCAGGAGGCTGTGGTGAGAGGATCACTTGAGCCCAGGAGATGGAAGCTGCAATGAGCTATGGTTGTGCCACTGTGTTGGGTAGCAGCCCCAACCCCGTACATGGGTGCCCTTAGTTCTGGTGGTGACGAAGGATTGAGAAAAGGAAATAAAGACAAAGACACAAGAGTAGAATTTACTCCATGGGCCCAGGGGACCAGTGCAAGCATGGGAACCTCGTTGGCCCCGAGCTCTGGGCTCCAAACACTTATGAGCATAATTTCATTGATCATATTGGCATGGAAGCGGAGGGTGAAGGGGTAGGTAAGATAGCCCATGGGGAGAGCACTTGAGATCCTTCTAAGACATGCTAAACTAGTACTCTGAGTTCATCACCGATTGTTATCAGGCTGCGGCTGCATCAGAAGTATAGTGGATGAGGCAAGTCTGATCACACCCAGTGCATCAAGGGGCTTTTATCTTCTGAGCATTGAGGACATAGAACAATTAAAATCACTCCATATTCCAAGAACCTAGGCATTCCAAGAACCTGAGGCGTTCCGTGATCTCTGCCCTGCAAGGCTTTTCTCCTCCTTGCCAGCTTCCATCTGCAAAGACCCTCCAGGATCTTGTGAGCAGAGGTCACCTCCCTTCTCGGAGATCTTTGCACAAACCCTCTTTATGAGGCCTTCATGTAGTTTCCACATTGAGAAGGACCACAGCAGTATCACCTGCTCTGCAATCACCCTGCAGTGTTCCCCGGTGTTACTGCGCTCTCAGATGGTCTTTACCTTAGGCCTCCTGTTGCCGCTTGATTTCTAATTAACTGCACCAATAATATAGTTTAGTTCGGTGTATAAACTTCAGTCTACTCTGAGCCAAGCAAGCTTATAATTATTTAGCTGTAATTAACATAGGTCTCCCCCTGGCCATGTTGACCCACACCACTGCACTCCAACATGGGCAACAGAGGGAGACAGTGTCTCAAAGAAT
>CAUYLG010073076.1:0-29344 GCA_963573385.1 Cacajao melanocephalus
GGTGGTTTTTTCCAGATCTGTGAAGAGGGTCATTGGTAGCTTGATGGGGATAGCATTGAATCTATAAATTACTTTGGGCAGTATCGCCATTTTCATGATATTGATTCTTCCTAACCATGAGCATGGAATGTTCTTCCATCTGTTTGTGTCCTCTCTTATTTTGTTGAGCAGTGGTTTGTAGTTCTCCTTGAAGAGGTCTTTTACATCCTTTGTCAGTTGTATTCCTAGGTATTTTATTCTCTTTGTAGCAATTGTGAATGGAAGTTCACTCTTGATTTGGCTCTCTGTTAGTCTGTTATTGGTATATAGGAATGCTTGGAGTTCACTCTTGATTTGGCTCTCTGTTAGTCTGTTATTGGTATATAGGAATGCTTGTGATTTCTGCACATTGATTTTGTATCCTGAGACTGTGCTGAAGTTGCCTATCAGTTTAAGGAGATTTGGGGCTAAGACGATGGGGTCTTCTAAATAGACCATTTTGTTGTCTGCAAATAGAGACAGTTTGACTTCCTCCTTTCCTAATTGAATACCCTTTATTTCTTTGTCTTGCCTGATTTCTCTGGCTAGAACTTCCAATACTAAATTGAATAGGAGTGGTGAGAGAGGGCATCCTTGTCTAGTGCCTGATTTCAAAGGGAATTCTTCCAGTTTTTGTCCATTCAGTATGATATTGGTTGTGGGTTTGTTGTAAAGAGCTTTTATTATTTTGACATACCTTCCATCGATACCTAGTTTATTGAGGGTTTTTAGCATAAAAGGCTGTTAAATTTTGTCAAAGGCCTTCTCTGCATCTATTGAGATAATCATGTGGTTTTTGTCATTGGTTCTGTTTATGTGATGAATTACATTTATAGACTTGTGTGTGTTGAACCAGCCTTGCATTCCTGAGATGAAGCCTACTTGATTGTGGTGGATAAGCTTTTCAATGTGCTATTGCAACCAGTTTGCCAGTATTTTGTTGAACACTTTTGCATGTATGTTCATCATGGATATTGGCCTGAAGTTTTCTTTTCTTGCTGAGTCTCTGCCAGGTTTTGGTATCAGGATGATATTGGTCTCATAAAATGATTTGGGAAGAACTCCCTCTTTTTGGATTGTTTGGAATAGTTTCAGAAGGAATGGTACCAGCTCCTCTTTTTACGTCTGGTAGAATTCACCTGTGAACCTGTCTGGACTTGGACTTTTTTTGGTTGGTAGGCTATTCATTGCTGCCTCAACTTCAGCCCTTGTTATTGGTCTATTCAGGGTTTCAGCTTCTTCCTGGTTTAGTCTTGGGAGGGTGCAAGTGTCCAGGAATTTATCTATTTCTTCCGGGTTTACTGGTTTATGTGCATAGAGTTGTTTGTAGTAATCTCTGATGGTAGTTTGTATTTCTGTGGAATCTGTGGTGATATACCCTTTATCATTTTTTGTTGCATCTACTTGATTCTTCTCTCCTTTCTTTTTTATTAATCTGGCTAGTGGTCTATCTATTTTGTTGATTTTTTCAAAAAACCAGTTCCTGGATTTATTGATTTTTTTGAAAGTATTTTTGTGTCTCTGTCTCCTTCAGTTCTGCTCTGATCTTAGTTATTTCTTGTCTTCTGCTAGCTTTTGAGTTTGTTTTTATCTTTCTCCTCTAGCTCTTTCAATTTTGGCAATTGGGTATCGATTTTAGATCTTTCCTTTAATTTTTATTTTCATAAAGACAGGGTCTCACTTTTTTGCCCAGGCTGGTCTCAAATGCCTGGCTTCAAACGATCCCCCTGCTTTGGCGTCCCAAAGTGCTGGGATTACAATAGTGAGCCCCCACCCCCTGTCACGACTGCAATTTAAAATGCTCAGGTGCTGTACAATGAAAAGGATAAACATTATTTTTCTTTTGTAGTATTGTTAAACATGTATGTCACTTTTTAAAAATGTTTTACAGAGACTTCATGCCTGTGGTCCTATAGAGTGTCATGACAGCCCTGGGAAGTAAATTAGGCATCAAATTAACTGGTAAGAAAACTGAGATAGAGAGATTGTGTGATCTGCACAAGGTTGTTCAGCAAAACTAAGACTGGACCCCAGGACTGTTAAAAGCAGTCATCCTCAGGCAGGCGCAGTTCCTCATGCCTGTAATCCCAGCACTTTGGGAGGCTGAGGCAGGTGGATCACTTTAGGTCAGGAGTTGGAGACCAGCCTGACCAATATGGTGAAACCCTGTCTCTACTAAAAATACAAAAATTAGCCAGGCGTGGTGGCATGCACCTGTAGTCTCAGCTACTCAGGAGGCTGAGGCAGGAGAATTGCTTGAACCCAGGAGGCAGAAGTTGCAGTGAGCCGAGACTGCGCCACTGCACTCCAGCCTGGGTGACAGAGCGACACTCCATCTCAAACATAAAATAAAATAAAGTATTTCAGTAACCATGCTGTTGGTACATTGAGCAAAAGAGAGAGAAACCTTCCCCATTTCACCATCATCACCTTAGTTTCCTACCATGTGACACTTTTCTAATTTCAACACTAAAATAATGCAGTGAAAATGACAACACTGAAGACTAATAACCACAAGATGGCAGAGTTTACCATTTCATTTTTTTCTTGTTTATATCATTTATTCATTCATTCATTCAAGAATTATTTCTTGAGTGTCTACTATGTGTCTAGTGCTTTTCCAAGAGTCCAGAGGATTACAAAAGAGGTTTACATGTGATATAGTTCCTGCTTTTGATGAGCTTGTGATGGGGGGAGTCTGTGGGAGAGAAATACCTGAGAATATTTAAATGAAAATACATGGTAATGTGTGATTAAAGGCCAAATGCAGAGTGCTGTATGAGTTTGCAATGAGCCAGAGAGGTCTGTATGGAGGCGGTGAGAACCGAGCTAGGGCTTGAGGGATGAAGAAAATAGATAGAGTGAGGAAAACAGAATAAATACCTGGCAAAGGAACCAGTGTGGGCTATGCCACTTAGGTAGAAATGAGCAAGACACAGTCCCAGGTTAGTGACGTGACTAACCTGGTTATAACAAACAGATATTGGGTAAACAAGAATGAAGTTAAATTAGATTTCCATTGATTTTGCTAGGATGATGGCCACCATGAAAGCTAAACTTATCTATTAAGTCTGCCGCTAAGTTTGGGCAGGCAATGTGACCGATTCAGCTTCAAGATCCTCCTTTGTAAAATGTGCAGGTTGAACAAGATGACCTCTAATATCCCTTCCAGATCTTAGAAGGAAAGAAGGAGGGAGGAAAGGAGGAAAGGAAGGAAGGAACGAAGGAAGGAAGGAAGGAAGGAAGGAAGAAGGAAGGAAGGAAGTCAGTGAGTTAAAGAGGAAAAGAGGAAAACAGAGGAGAGGGAAAAGCTGGTTCTAAGTTCCTTAGCAATTACTCTATGGCCTTTGATGTGGTTCAGTTGCAAAAAAGAACAGTGGTAGTTTAGTATGGTGGTTAGAACTTGGGCTCTGCTATTAGCTAGCCTTAGTTCAAACCTTGGATCAGTCACTTCATAGCTGTTTAACAATAGGCAAGTTAGCTTAGCCTCTGTAAGTTTCACTAATTCATTCACCAAATATGCATGTAACACCTTACTGTATTAGGGTACTCCAGAGAAACAGAAACAATAAGATATATTTATATCTGTATGTATATTAATAGAAAGAGAGACTTAATTGTAAGAATTGGCTCACACAGTTATAGAGGTCAAAGAGTCCCATGATTAGCTTTCTGCAAGCTAGAGAACCAGAAAGCCAGTGGGGTAGTTCAGTCTGAGTCTGAGGCCTGAGAACCAAGGGGCTCTGATATCTGAGGGAAGAAGATAGATGTCCCAGCCCAAGAGAGTGAATTGACTCTTCTCCAAATTCTGGCCCTCAATAAATCATATGATGGCCACCCACATTAATGAGGATAACCTTCATTTTACACTCTACCAATTCAAACGCTAATCTCTTCTGGAAACACCCTCACAGGCACACCCTAAAATAATGTTTTACCTGCTCTCTGGGCATCCCTTAAGCTAATCAAATTGACACATAAAATTAACCATCACACTTACAATATGCTAAGCCCTATGTTAGTCATTGGGAATAGAGAGATAAACAAGACAGTCAAGATCCCTACCCTGGAACCTATAGTTTTGTAGAGGAGATAGCCCAAACCCAGAATATCAAACAGCCTGTTACAGCATGCTGAGAGGAAGTAAAACTCCCTCATGACGCATGATTGCGATTGAGTCTTCCTGTAATCTTGAGAAACAAAGGGAACTTTCAGGGAGGCAAGAAACGCTACAGAAGAAGGTTGCAGTCAACCTTCTGAGAATTACAATGTATTATTTACTTAACATGCTGGCAAGGTCATCTGGAATGCAAAAACAATGAACTAGGCCCCAAAGGATTGGCTTTCTAAATGTTAGTAAACCTCTAAGGGTACCAATATAAAATTTATTCTTTGCCAGTGGGGAAAAAATATTTTAAAAAGTTAATCTATCCTTTTTGGACCTTTGTGTCCTGATTCTCCAAAACTGATCACCTTGAGGAAACCGAATTAATTACTCATGTCCTTTCTTTGAAGGATTTTTTTTTTTTTTTTTTTTTTTTTGAGATGGAGTCTCTCTGTATCACCCAGCCTGGAGTGCAGTGGCGGGATCTCAGCTCACTGCAACCTCCGAATCCCAGATTCAAGCAATTTTCCCTGCCTCAGCCTCCGGAGTAGCTGGGATTACAGGCGCCCGCCACCATGCCCGGATAATTTTTGTATTTTTTAGTAGAGACGGGGTTTCACCTTGTTGGCCAGGCTGGTCTTGAACTTCTGACCTCAGGTGATCTGCCCGCCTCGGTCTCCCAAAGTACTGGGATTACAGGAATGAGCTGGATTGAAGAATTTAGATAACAGCCCATTTTTCTCTACTCAAGTGTTATCTGATGTGTTAGCTGATGATAAACCATTGCTGCTCCTTTAGATAGATTCTTTCTTTTTTTTTTTTTAGAGATAGAGTCTTGATCTGTCACCCAAGCTGGAGTGCAGTGACACAACCATAGTTCACTGCAGCCTTTGCTTCCTGGGCACAAGCAATCCTCCTCCACCTCAGCCTCCCAGGTAGCTAGGCCTACAAGTGCACACCTCCATACCCAGCTAATTTTTAAATTATTTTTGTAGCGACAAGGTCTCACTCTGTTGCCTAGGCCGGTCTCAAACTCCTTGCTCAAGCTATCCTGCTGCCTTGGCCTCCGGAAGCACTGGGATTACAGGCGTGAGTCACCACACCAGGCACCAGATTTATTTTTTTAAAAAGGTATTTAGTCTTTGGCTAGAGTCACAGAGGGAGCAAAAATAAAAATAAAAATAAGAAAAGATATTTGGATAGGAAAGCCTTCATGATCCAAGGAATTGAATCTCAAATGGTGGAATCTGAGAAATTAAGACATGCAATGCAGGAAATAGGTTCAGTAATGCCCATTGCCCTGTGTGTTTTAATTCAGGCAGTGGTTAGGAGCAGGTGTTTCAAATCAGATAAGTGGGCTTTTGAATCCAGTTGCAAATCCTAGCTCTGCAACATACTGGCAGGGTGATCAAGGTAAATTAATTCAGTTTCCTCAACTGTAAAACAGTGATAAGAAGGACCTGTCTTACAAGGTTGTTATGAAGATTAAATGTGATAACATATAGTCATTCAAGAAGAGCCTGGCATAATTTTTAAGTGCTCACATACTTTTATTATTTAATCACATCTGGTGATTAAATAGAGCTGGCTGTTGCCTCTTCTTTTCTGAAATCATGGAGGGCTCCTCCCAAAGAGCCCTGGGGCATTTGTAGTCCCCGCTCTGTTTGCATTTCAGACCTAGAATGAAAAGAGCTGCAATGAACAGGAGCCCAGACTTCTGGCCATTGGTCCCATGTAACTGGTAACAGCCACTGCAGGACATAAAGGGGAAAACTTGGAAAGACAGATGAAACCTGTGCCTTCCCTCCCCCAAATAAAAAATGAAAGCACGGCCAGGCACGGTGACTCATGCCTGTAATCCCAGCACTTTGGGAGGCCGAGGCAGGTGGATCACAAAGTCAGGAGTTCGAGACCAGCCTGGCTGACATGGTGAAACTCCGTCTCGAATTTTTAAAAATACAAACATTAGCTGGGTGTGGTGGTGGGCGCCTATAATCCCAGCTACTCGGGAGGCTGAGGCAGGAGAATTGCTTGAAACCAGGAGGCAGAGTTACAGTGAGCCGAGATGGCACCACTCCACTCCAGCCTGGGTGACAGAGCAAGACTCTGTCGTGGAAAAAAAAATAGTGATAATAAAATAAATAAAAGCACAGTTGAGTGTAGTCCTGCCCAGACTTCTGCTGGGAGAAAATTTGCACACTACATACTTTTCTGTCTAAGCTGCCAGGTCAATTAGCATCCCAACTGCTTACAGTAAGTAGCAGGAAGCTGGAAGCCTTATTTCCCATCTACTCATTCCCCATCAACTACCCTGATGCCTCAGACACTTTCCCTTTCAAGCAAACTGATTGAGTGAGTGCACTTCACAAGTGCGCTCTCTCTCCTCTTTTTAGACTCCCTCAGTCTACTCCCAGAAACCTCTGGTGATTTCTGCTTCCTACTTTAGAGCCTCCAGATTTTTCCCAGGTCCTTTTCTCTATAAAAATGTGCCTGTCCCATTCCCTCAAGACCTTACTGTTTACTAGATGTCAGTGGTATAATTCGGGGTCAAAGCACAGTAACATTTTGTTTATTTTGGTTCCCACCAGTTCCAGATGCAAACTTCAAAGAATACATTATGAAGGATATTAAATCAACAAATATTTCTGAGGGCCTAATATGTACTCAGCATTGTGCTAGATCTTACAGCACTGGACTAAGGAGCAAATGAATTGGCAGAGTGGGTCCATCCAGTTTTGGTACTAACATCAGCAACCAGGAATGTGCTCTGGACAAAAATAGGTGAAACGTTAATATAAACTTTCTGGCAGGCAATCTAGCCAGATGTAGCAAAAGCTTTAAAAATGTATGTAATCTTTGACCCAATAATTTTGCTCCAAAGAATTTATACTAAGGACGTAATCAGGGATATATACAAAGATGTGTGTACAATGATATGTATTGCAGCAGTATTTATAATACCAAAAACTTGAAAACAACCTAAATATTCAAAATAGGGGCTTGGGTAAATCATTAATTCTGCATCCATATGATAGAATACTATATGCACATTAAAGTTATATTAATAAATGATTCTTTTTTATCCAGCCTGGCTCAAAATAAATGATTCTTTAAAGACAAGAAAAAAAATGTATTGCTGAGTATGAAAATTTTTGTTTTCATTTTATGCATAGAAAAAGACTGTTATTCCTAGAACTACGGTAAAACAAAATAAAAAGAAAAAAGACTGAAAGCTGTGTCTGGTGGCTCATCACTGTCATCCCAGCAATTTGGGAAGCTGAGGCAGGAGCTTGAGTTCATGATCAGCCTGGGCAACATAGCAAAACCTCATCTCTACTAAAAGGAAAATTAGCCAGGTGTGGTAGCATATGCCTGTAGTCCTAGCTACTAGGGAGTCTGAGTCAGGAGAATCACAGGAGTTTGAGGCTGAAGTTGAGCTATGATCAAACCAATGCACTCCAACCTGGGCAACAGAGAGAGATTCTGTGGCTATAAACAAAACAAACAAACAAAAAACACTCTAAATATTGAAAAATAATGGTTATCTCAGATTGATAGGGTTATCAATAACATTTTGGGGCTATATGTTCTAAATTTTCCATAAAAAACATTCTTTTTTAATTGGAAAAACAATGGAACTTATCTGTTTTTAAAATATAATCTTCCCAGCCGGGTGCAGGGGCTCATACCTGTAATCCCAGTGCTTTGGGAAGTCGAGGCAGGCAGATCACCTTAGGTCAGGAGTTTGAGACCAGCTTGGCCAACATGGCAAAACCCCGTCTCTACTAAAAATACAAAAAAAAAGTAGCCTGGCATGGTGGTGCACACCTGTAGTACCAGCCACTAGGGAGGCAGAGGCAGGAGAATCGCTTGAGCCCGGGAGGTGGAGATTGCAGTGAGCCGAGATGGTGCCACTGCACTCTAGCCTGGGCTATAGAGTGAGACTCTGTGTCCAAAATAAAATAAAATAAAATAAAAATAAAACGTAATATTCCCTAAGAATATTTGTCCTCCTTGTAACATCGAAGATTAGCTATATTCCCAGGTTCTCCTAATGTCACCATTTATAATTTTGCATTTACAAATGTGTCTGACATTTGTAATCCCTTTGCTTTCTGGTTAGCAGATTCTCATACTATTATTTTTTGAACCAATTATAGATTCACAGAAGATTACAAGAAATGTATAAGGAAGTCCTGCACACCTTTTCCTCAGTAACCTCCAATGTTAGCATTTAATACAACTATAGTGCAATATCAAAAGCAAGAAATTGACATTGGTACCATCCACAGTGCTTTTTCAGATTTCACCAGTTCTACATGTACATTTGTATGTGGTGTGCGGGTGAATGTTTATTCTATATAATTTTTTCCATCACCACAGGATCCCTTATGTTACTGTTCCATAACCACATCTCCCTCCCTCACTCGCTCTCAGCTTCCCTAACCCCAAACAACCACTAATCACTCTTTCATCTCTATAATTTTGTCATTTCAAGATTACATAAATGGAATCATACAGTATGTCACCTTTGGGGATTAGCCTTTTTCACTCAGCATAACATAGTCTGGAGATTCATTCATGTTGAATGAATATCAATAATTCATTCCTTTTCCTTACTGGGTAGTATTCCAAGTTATGGATATACCACAGTTTGTTTAATCATTCATTCTTTGAAAGATGTCTGAGCTGTTTAATTTTTTGATATTACAAATGAAACTTCTATGGACATTCATGTGTATCTTACTATATATATGCATATATATATTTTTTTTTTTTTTTGAGACAGAGTCTCACTCTGTCACCCAGGCTGGAGTGCAGTGGTGCGATCTCAGCTCACTGCAACCTCTGCCTCCTGGGTTCAAGCATTTCTCCTGCCTCAGCCTTCTGAATAGCTGGGATTACAGGTGAGCGCCAACATGCCTGGCTAATTTTTGTATTTTTAGTAGAGACGGGGTTTCGCCATGTTGCCCCCGGCTGGTCTCGAACTCCTGACCTCAAGTGATCTGCCTGCCTTGGCCTCCCAAAGTGCTGAGGTTACAGGCGTGAGCCACTGCACCCAGCCTCATCTTACTATTTTTTAAAAATCTTCAATTTATGTCACCCAAGATTCCAAGAAACACTCCTCCTCCTATATACAAGGACTTGTTGAACAAATCCACGTTTATCTTACCCATACTGACACAATTTTATGAGAAACAATCTAGATTAAGAAAAGAACAATTAGTTATACTGTATTTTCTTGATCTTTGCCCCTCAACTATGAACTGAGGGACAGGGTCCATGACTGGATTTCCTGTACACCTAGGGCAAGGCATGGGGCATAGCGGATATACATAGTAGGTATTTAGAAAATGTTAGGATCTCTAGGAGTGGGTGAGGTGTGGGGATAGATGTTTTATAACAAGCTCCATAGATTATAATGTGCAGTTAATTTAGCTGAATAAACAAATTCATAAAGAGAAAGAAGAAAAGCTCACTATAGGAGAGGGCAGACACAGGGCAGGGAATATAGATGTCCTATCATCTTTTTTTTACCCAAGATAGAGAATTTTTTGACCACATTACCCTCTAGACTGCATGGTAGGAAATCAGTGATTTCCAATTCTGTGTTTGAGAAGTGCTATTATTAAATCCCTATGGCTGACTGAAATAAAGAAAAGGCAGCTTTCATCTGCTCTGTGGGGTTTTACCTATTTGAAAAACTGCCCCATACATCTTTTCAGCCCCAGACACCCTCCAGGGTTTTACGGAAAAGGCAATTGGTGATATGAATTACTTGCTTGTTTAGATGACATAATTATATTTGGTGGAGCTTTGGAGTAGAGGAACAATTGCCCCTATTACTGGATCACCTGGGAAACACAACCTAAAACTGTCCCTTGACAAATGCCAGTTCTGCAAGACCTCATTAAAATATGTTGGGTAGATATTTTTAAAAATCAGTTAAAACAAGCTTTGGAACGAAAATTATTAAGTTGGATATATAAAATCACAGCAGGGGCTGGGCATAGACCCTGGAAATGTCAGTGAATGGTCAGGGCTCAACATTTAAAGACATTTGGGAGATTCAGCAGATACTACAGCTGCTGTTTGAAGGACTGTTCAAAGACTGCAAAGCTCCTCAATGAGTTGACTCAGGATGGTCAGGTCAGAATTGGAGCACACATGAAAAAGGGCTGTGGAGTTGAAGAGGAAGGAAAAGGCACGAAAATGCCAAGGTCCGGCAGTGAGGAAGAGTGCTTGGGGCTCAACTATGTGGCATATCAAAACAAAGCTGCTCCTGCTGGGGGACCCTCCAGAAAGCAAACTAACAAATGAAGGAGTTTTCACCTGGGCAAACTTCTCTCATGTGCTCCTCCTCTTACTTGAACCTTTTGGAGATTGTCAAGCGGTTTGGCTCAGGGTTCTGTTTTAGTATATGCTATTCACTGCCTCCAAGGCCTTTGACAAATGGATGCCAATTTTGATGACTTGGAAGCAGTGCTATGTCATAAAAATACAGAGGAGAAAATAATCACTGATTTTTTACAACTAGAATAGGTCAGCTGGTGAGACTTGGAATCCAGTTCAAAAACTAGAGTTTGTAGCACAAAAGTAGACAAGTACAGAAACATCCTCAGGTGCCTGGTGCCTTGGAAGGCAGGGATACTTATTTCAGTCTCCTGCTGCCCTACTGAGAGGGTCAGGTTGAAATCTCATATTGGAACATGAAAACGCTGTGACACAGAGGTCTTTTGTTGTCCCCCAAGCTGAGAAGTGAGGTAAGAACTAATAGGATTCATGTATGTGCCCTGGGACAGCAACTCGCTTTTGAAGACTTTAAGAGGGATCAAATGAATCCTGGCAGCCCAGGTTCTGACAACCATATTTGACATCACTTAAATAGTTGGAAAATGTAGTAATGTTGCCAAAAGCAGGATTAGTGATAGGGAGGAAGTACAGGGTTGCTGTGTCGACACAGTGCCTGTGAGCCCTCAATGGTAACTGTGAGTACGACCCTGAAGAAGAGGCCAGAAAGTTCTTGGGTTGGTCATGTTTAGGCCTCCCATCTATCAGGAACACCACAAATGAGCAGCCGAGATTAGCCTCAGAGACGATAGGGGTGGGCAAAGGTAATGACAGGACACTGTCTTGGATTTGCAGAAAGAGACATCTAGGGCATGTGGTTCATATCGGCATGCCAAAATTTGTAGGGGAAGGATTTGATCTTCTGCTCACATCTGT
The DNA here is from genome assembly GCA_963573385.1 of Cacajao melanocephalus. Classification (NCBI taxonomy): domain Eukaryota; kingdom Metazoa; phylum Chordata; class Mammalia; order Primates; family Pitheciidae; genus Cacajao; species Cacajao melanocephalus. The sequence goes on from CAUYLG010073076.1 coordinate 11,351, forward strand.
ATCAGAGAAGGCACTATCCTCTCTGTACTCATCTGGAGGTTGATGGAAGGGAACAGTAAGTCAGTCTTCCTTTGTAGAACTCCGGGTTTTTCTCCCCAGGCAGTTTGTAACATAGTTGAGGCTTTAGACTCATTTAGACGTGAATTCATATCCTGGTTTTAATTCCTTATTAGCTGTGTGAGCCTGAACAATTTAATTCACTTCTCTGACTCTTAGTATTCCCAACTGTAAAATGAGGATGGTAATATAGAGACTCATTGTGCAGTTTCAATGAAATAGTATTTATTGATGCCTGACACCTATTAAGCACTCAATAGATTGTTGTTATTACTACGATTTGTGTTGATTACCATAAATTTTCATCTGGAAGAAGATAGTTTCAGTTAGTGAAGAAAACATAAGCTTTGAAGCAAGGAAGGCTCAACATTGCATCCTGGCTGTACCCCTAATTATCTATGCTAGCTTTGGCAAGCCAGTGTCCCTATCTATAACATGGCACACTCCAAATTGACCATCACTATTTACCTCATAGGTAGTGGCAGATCCAAGTTTTCTGGGGCAGAAGTTTATATGATTTGAGTTAAATAAGTTTTTTTTTTTTTTAGTTTTTATTTATTTATTTATTTTTTGAGACGGAGTCTCACTCTGTCGCCCAGGCTGGAATGTGCGATCCCAAATCTCAGCAACTTCCACCTCCCGGGTTCAAGTGATTCTCCTGCCTCAGCCTCCTGAATAGCTGGGATTACAGGTGCCTGCCACCATGCCCAGCTGATTTTTTGTATTTTTAGTAGAGACAGGGTTTTACCATGTTGGCCAGGATGGTCTCAATCTCCTGACCTCATTATCCGCTCACCTCGGCCTCCCAAAGTGCTGAGATTACAAGTGTGAGCCTCTGCACCCGGCCAAGTTTCTTTTTAAAGAATAAAATCAGGTAAAACCCTGAACATTTACTTCAAGTGAGAAAACCAATCACAAGAAACTTCAAGTTTTAAAACTGGCAAATACCACAAACATCACAAAATCAGGAAAAATAACATCATATTTTCATTATATTAGCCGACACACGTCTATGCTACCTTTTTTCCTATATTTTTGTCTGCATATCTTTTGATTACCTCTTCATTCAATACTACTTTTGTAATGTAATTTCTATGGAGAGACTAGAAAAACAATCTAGTGTTTCCCAAGAGTTTACAAAAGCCTCTTTCAGCATGGCAACCCATTACTGGTTAATGTGATATAAAGTTCTGGATTGTTGTCGTATTTAAGAAAATCTCTATCAAACCTCAATTTTTTTTAATACAAGCTGTAAGATTTTAGAATATGCCAAGTCTTTTACGTAATGACTAATACTTAAAAAGCTTTGAATTGACTACTTTAAAAGTATTACCACAAGTCATTACTACACTGATACAGCCAGCAATAACAACTATACACAGAGGTGACACCACACCACATAAATATATGCCACTAACCCCAAGTAAATATATCTGCAACTCAATTTCACTTCAGTCTTTAAGTGCCTATGTGTCTGTGGCCGGGCGCAGTGGCTCACGCTTGTAATCCCAGCACTTTGGGAGGCCGAGGCAGGCACATCATGAGGTCAGGAGTTTGAGATTAGCCTGACCAACATGGTGAAACCCCGTCTCTACTGAAATTACAAAAATTAGCAGGGCGTGGTAGCATGCACCTGTAATCCCAGCTACTCAGGAGGCTGAGGCAGGAGAATTGCTTGGACCCAGGAGGCAGAGGTTGCACTGAGCCGAGATTGTGCCACTGCACTCCAGCCTGGGTGACAGAGTGAGACTCTGTTTCAAAAAAATATATATTATTCACATTACAAAAGATTATTAGGCCCAATAGAGAAATCAATTAAAATTTTAAAAGCATAAATAATTCAATAGAACCGTCAAAGAACATAAACAAGTCATTCACAGAGGAAGAAATACAAAAGGAAAAAAGTAAAAGAATTGGTAGCTCCTTGGGAGGGTGAGGCCAGAAGATAACCTTGAGTCCAGGAGTTAAAGACCAGCCTGGTCAACATAGCAAGAAGCCTGTCTCAGAAAAAAAAAAAAAAAAAAAGTAAAAGAATTGGCAAGGATTTAGGGAATCCATGCCCTCTCACCTTGCTCTTGGGAATGTAAATTAGTTCAAGCTTTACAGAGCATGATTTGACAATATAAAAATAACACTAACATTTATACGAAGCTCACTATTTGCCAAGCACTCTGTAAAGTACTTTACATTGATTGACTCATCCAATCCTCACTTAACATTATTGATATTCAATGTCCATCATTTGTTGTTTTTCTTTTGTTTTGTTTTGTTTTGTTTTTTGAGACAGAGATTTACTCTTGTTGACCAGGCTGGAGTGTAACGGCACGATCTCGGCTCACTGCAACCTCCGCCTCCCAGGCTTAAGCGATTCTTGTGCCTCAGCCTCCTGAGTAGCTGGGATTACAGGAGCCTGCCACCATGCCCAGCTCATTTTTTTGGTATTTTTAGTAGAGACTGGATTTCACCATGTTGGTCAGGCTGGTCACGAACTCCTGACCTCAGGTGACTGCCCATTTCAGCCTCCCAAAGCGCTGGGATTACAGCATGAGCCTCCGCGCCCGGCCCTCAATGTTCATCATTTGTAATAATGAAAAACTCAGGGCTACTCTGGGCATACTACCTGTAAGGTAGCCCTGCTCCAGAAGGAGCAGTATTTAAACAAAGAAAAGAAAGAAGCAAGAAAGGAAGGAAGGGAGGGAGGGAGGGGGGAGGAAGGAAGGAAGGAAGGAAGGAAGGAAGGAAGGAAGGAAGGAAGGAAGGAAGCATCTCAAGACACTTGGGACACTAAAAGATTGGATTTTGGTTAAATAGAACAAGTAATCTCTATACAACAGGCTTAAAATGGTCTAATTTACTAACATAGAAAGCTCTCTAAAATGTAGTTAGTTTTCTTTAAAGGCTACAGAAGGCCAGGTGAGGTGGCTCACGCCTGTAATCCCAGCACTTTGGGAGGCCGAGGGGGGTGGATCACAAAGTCAGGAGATGGAGAACATCCTGGCCAACATGATGAAACCCCATCTCTACTAAAATGCAAAAAACTAGCTGGGCATGGTGGCGCACGCCTGTAGTCCCAGCTACTTGGGAGGCTAAGGCAGGACAATCGCTTGAGCCCGAGAGGCAGAGGTTGCAGTGAGCCAAAATTGCACCACTGCCCTCCAGCCTGGTGACAGAGCAAGACTCCGTCTCAAAAACAAAACAAAACAAAAGCTATAGAAGAGAATGTACAATACACGATTTCCACAACATTAAAAAAACGGTATGAATATGTGTCCACATGTATATGGAAAAAATTCTGGGACATATACAAAAAGGATAACAGTAATTGTTTGTAGGTGGTGAGTGATACGATTTAGAGGTTTGTTCCCTCCAATGATGGATGAGTTCTCACTCTGAGTCACATAAGAGCTGATTGCTTAGCAGTGTTTGGCACCTCCCCCACATCTCTTGCTTCTGCTCTCACCATGTGATATGCTGGCTCCCTGCTGCCTTCTGCCATGATTGTAAGCTTCCCAAGGCCAGAAGCAGATGCCAGCACCATGCTTCCTGTATAGTCTTCACAACATGAGCCAATTAATCCTCTTTTCTTCAAACTTACCCAGCCCCAGGTATTTCTTTACAGCAATGCAAGAATGGCCTAATACAGTGGGATTGTAGATGACCTTGATTTTCTATGTTACGGTTTTCTATTATATCTTCTGAATGTTTGCCATCACTACTCCTGCTGCCCAGGAGTAGGGTTGGTGTCATGGGTGTACAGCCTGTGCAGTAACAGAGACCCATGCTTAGAAGAGCCCATGTTTGGTTTAATGCTTTACTGTCACTGATTTGAAATTCCTTTTTTTGTTTTTTAGATCAGGTCTCCATCTGTCGCCCAGGCTCGTAGTGCAGTGGTGTGATCTCGGCTCACTGCAACCTCCTCCTCCTGGGTTCAAGCGATTCTTCTGCCTCAGCCTCCCAAGTAGCTAGTATTACAGGCACCCGCCACCACACTCCACCAATTTTTTTTGTATTTTTAGTAGAGAAGGGGTTTCACCATGTTGGCCAGGCTGGTTTTGAACTCCTGACCTCAAGTGATCTGCCCACCTTGGCCTCCCAAAGTGCCAGGATTACAGGTGCGAGCCACCGCACCCAACTGAAATTCTTAATAATTCTTCAATAGGGGACCCCACATATTCATTCTGCACTCAGTCCTGAAAATTAAATAGCTGGTCCTGTCAGGACTATACCTTACCTCTTAAGCTCTCACCCTGAAATGTGTTCTTGTGCACATTTTTACCACTATGAGAACTTGGTACTCTCATTTTCCTTCCTTCAAGTAGAATTGAAAAACCTCTGAACAAAGAGGATTTTGACTCTTTTTTTTTTTTTAACCCTTTCCCTGGAAGAGAAGGGAAAACCTCTGAAGGCAGACTACTTTTTTTACAATCTTTCCCAGGCCCTGACAGAATAGATTGTGGGTATCCGTATTAGGGTATCTGCCCATACCTTCCAAATTGCCAATCCCTCTAGTAAAATAAAAACTTGTTCTAGGCTTCCACAATCAATACTAACCTAGTCATTTGCATGTATATAACTTTACATATGTAAATTTTCTTTAGGTCATTTAGGGGTTTTGTTTGTTTGTTCTGGGACAGAGTCTAGCCCTGTCGCTCAGGCTGGAGTGCAGTGGTGCAATCTCTGCTCACTGCAACCTTCACCTCTCAGGCTCAAGCGATCCTCCTGCCCAGCCTCCCGACTATGGGTGTGTGCCACCACACCCAGCTATTTTTGTGTTTTTAGTAAAAGTGGGGTTTCACCATGTTGGCCAGGCTGGTCTCACAATCCTGGGCTCAAGCAATCCTCCCTCCTCAGCCTCCCAAAGTGCTGGGATTACAGATATGAGCCACCACTCCTGGCCCCTTTAGATAATTTAGTAATGAGCCTTCATGCCTAGGACCTTTCCATGCAAGGTTCTCATGATATCCCTGAGTAGTTTAGCAACAACTAGAGCCAATTTTCATAGCTATCAGTGAATATACCCATACCCATGAGATTTCTTATAGTTTATTCCCATCAACTAAGCCTTTTATTTTATAAAAAATAAAACTACTTCATGGCTCAAGAAGAGTTTAACGTAATAGTCAACTCAAAGATTTCACTGTGCATTCCTTCAGAAATACATTTATTTTAAAATGTTGCTCTACCCAATCCTATCCCTAAGGAATCTTGCTTTTGAAATGTCAAAACAATCCTTTAACCTCCTTTATCTTTGTTTCCTACTTCTCAGGCAGTATCTATTCAGACAAAAGCCAGTTATCCTATGGTGACTCAATTCCCTTTAAAACAGGGGTTATGCACAGCTGGGCACAGTGCCTTATGCCTATAATCGCAACACTTTGGGAAGCCAAGATGGGAGGGATCATCAGGAGTTTGAGACCAACCTGGGCAACATAGTGAGATCCCATTCTGCAAAAATAAAATAAAAAATATTAACCAGGTATGGTGGCATGTGCCTGAAGCCTGTGGTTTCAACTATCAGGATGTTGAGGCAGGATAATTTTCTGGGTCCAGGAGGTTGAAGCAGCAGTAAGCCATGATCATGCCACTACATTCCAGCCTGGGTAACAGAGCAAGACACTGTCTCATGAAAAAAAACAGAACCAGTGGTTGTGACATCCTGTCAGAAGCCTTTTGATGACTTGTAAATCTCTTATGAATTAAAAAAAAATATGTGTTTTTGTTTTTGTTTTTGTTTTGTTTTTTTCTTTTTTGCCCTTTTTCTTCCTAGACCATCCACACTCTTTTTTTTGAGGCAGTGTCTCCCTCTGTTGCCCAGGCTGGAGTGCAGTGGCATGATCATATCTCACTGCAACCTCCACCTCCCAGGTTCAAGCGATTCTCCTGCCTCAGCTACTTGAGTAGCTGGGGCTACAGGTGCACGCCACTGTTTGTGGCTAATTTTTTAAAATAAATTTTAGTAAAGATGGGGTTTCACCACGTTTAGCCAGGCTGGTCTTGAACTCCTGGCCTCAAGTGATCTGCCTGCTTCATCCTCCCAAATTGCTGGGATTACAAGCATGAGCCACTGCACCAAGCCAAAAAAAAAAAACTTTTTTGAGATCAACTTATATCCACTGAATGTTTTATCTGCTTGCCATATGGTATATAATCTTTCAAGTAAATCCAGTTAACTAAATAAACATTCTAGAAATCACTATAGTTTCCTCTAATAAGCTATATTGGCTCAGATATGCTCTGCTAGCTTTTCTGACATGACAATCGAACTCCTGTTCTTGACCTCTATTGTCACATACAAGTCTTTTAATTATGGATATTTTCAGATACACACAAAAGTACAGAGAATCATACAACGAAGTTCTGGGTATCCATGACTCAGCTTCAGCAATTACATTCTGCCAATATCAATCATCATTTTTAAATTTTGTTTCTTGATTTCAAGGAAATTTTGAGCATTAGGATCTAACTAGGAAGACAGCCATATTCACATTCTCACTTGAAATAAAGCTGTAACCTACATAGCAGTTACCTAGATAACATCTAAAAGCATCACTATTCCCATATTTTCCATTTCTAACCAACCTACTCTTCACTCCCTCTCTTCCCCACCCCTGAGCTGCAACCAGGATTTGTCTCAACCAACTAATCTAATCCTTTCAACTATGTAAATATAGGACAGGAGAACTTTGAGAATAGAATTGCTTAGCACACTACATACGAGGCAAAATTGCCTTCTGACAAGTTTATATCAGGGCAATCCCAATTTCAATTATTAACTTCCTAGAAAAGTGAACAGATAACAAATAACAGAACAAAAAAAGTGAAAACAAAAGTTTTGTTAGAACACAAACTTATTTTTTAGCACTTTAGTGCAAAGATCTGTTTAAAAGCATGCCTAGACCAGGTGCATTGGCTCACACCTGTAATCCCAGCACTTTGGGAGACTGAGGCGGGTGGGTCACCTGAGCTCAGGAGTTCGAGACCAGCCTGGCCAACATAGTGAAACCCCGTCTCTACTAAAAATACAAAAGTTATCCAGGTGTGGTGGCTCATGCTTGTAATCCCAGCTACTTGGGAGGCTGAGGCAGAAGAATTGCTTGAACCCAGGAGGTGGAGGTTGCTGTGAGCTGAGATCATGCCATTGCACTCCACCCTGGGTGACAGAGTGAGACTGTGTCTCAATATAAATAAATTAATTAATTAAATAAAAATAAAAGCATGCCTAGTGTCTATGCATATAAAAGTGGATGTTAGGCAAAGAAGGCCAGAAAAGCCAGGCTCAGAGTGAATACAATGAAGGAGGATTAAGTTATAGATATCGAGAAGCGGAGCAATAGTTCTAGGATCCCTCTGGAAGCCTACATCTCCTCTAATCTTCCAAACAACTTCAGGTATAATCTAATTCCCATATTACATATGAGGAAACTGACAAAACTAAAACCTCAGGAGTCCTGTGGCTCAAGGCATCCAGCTTGGGAGAGTTGAAGGAGAGAATTGAATCTTATCTGACTCCAAAGTCATGTTTTTTGTTTTTTGTTTTTTTTTTTGAGACGGAGTCTCGCTCTGTCCCCCAGGCTGGAGTGTAGTGGGGCATAGTGGCGTGATCTCGGCTCACTGCAACCTCTGCTTCCTGAGTTCCAGTGATTCTCCTGCCTCAGCCTCCCAAGTAGCTGGGGTTACAGGGGCGTGCCACCACGCCTGCCTAACTTTTGTATTTTTGGTAGAGACAGGGTTTAACCATGTTGGCCAGGCTGGTCTCGAACTCCTGACCTTGTGATCTGCCTGCCTTAGCCTCCCAAAGTGCTGAGATTACAGGCGTGAGCCACCGAGCCCAACAAGTCATGCTCTTTCTACCTAAGTGGTAGGGTCAGGAGTGCTAGACCCTGGCACAGAGAATTGGTTGGGGTCTTCAGGACAATCCCTTTTGAGGTCTGAGCCTGAAAACAAATGCCACTTTGTAATGAGACTTTCTCTTTCTTACCAGATGGTCCCCTAAATTAGTTGAAGCCTGTGGGCCTTAAATATAAAACAGGAGGATGTATTTTGATTATAATACAGCAGTTTGGATTTAGTTACAAGTGTTATGCTTAAAATGGTAGAATGTGATTGACTTATGGCATTTTCTTTTTAAAGGATAGGATGGTTCTTTGTGCATGGTCAGCCCAACTCCTGAAGGCTTGGCTGCTGTCCATAACAAACAGAACTACACTAGCCAGACCTCGAAAAACAAGGGTTCTATAGCCATTTCCCTGAGACATCCCTGGGCTACAGCACCTTCACCCAATCTACATGGCTGATGCTGATTCTATGAGATCCACTGATGGCAGCTCTTGCTGTTCACTGCTTGTCCAGACTAAGCAAGAAGTATTTCCTCAAGAAGCTCCCAGCTTACTGGAATAATATCCACCCATCTCCTTCTTAAGCATTAGCATTTACCTTATCCTGCCTGGATCTAGAAGCTGATCCCTCAGAACTAGAGATCTTCCCTTTTCTTCCCAACTGAGTGGGGTGCAGGGGGGCAAGAGGGAGCTTTAAAACTTGTTTCTTGGCTGGGTGCGGTGGCTCACACCTGTAATCCCAGCACTTTGGGAGGCCAAGGTGGGCAGATCACGAGGTCAGGAGATCGAGACCATTCCAGTCAATATGGTGAAACCCCGTCTCTACTAAAAATACAAAAATTAGCTGGGCGTGGTGGTGCGCACCTGTAGTCCCAGCTACTCGGGAGGCTGAGGCAGAAGAATTGCTTGAACCTGGGAGGCGGAGGTTGCAGTAAGCCGAGATCGTGCCATTTCACTCCAGCTTGGGCAACAAGAGCGAAACTCCGTCTCAAAAAAAAAAAAAAAAAAAAAAACCAAAAACTTGCTTCTTATAGTCTGGCCATGGTGGCTCACGCCTGTAATCCCAGCACTTTGGGAGGCCGAGGCGGGTGGATCACCTGAGGTCATAAGTTTGAGACCAGCCTGACCAACATGGTGAAACCTTGTCTTTTTTTGAGACAGAGTCTCTCTCTGTCACCCAGGCTGGAGTGCAGTGGTGGAATCTTGGCTCACTACAACCTCCACCTCCAGAGTTCAAGCAATTTTCTGCCTCAGCCTCCCAAGTAGCTGGAGTTACAGGTGACCGCCACCACGCCCAGCTAATTTTTGCATTGTAAGTAGAGACAGGGTTTCACAATCTTGGCCAGGCTGGTCTTAAACTCTTGACCTTGTGATCCACCCACCTCAGCCTCCCAAAGTGCTGGGATTACAGGTGTGAAAAACTTGTTTCTCTTTTACTCACATTTAGTATGACTATTTTCTCAAAATGTTAAGTCCCATTCATCCAGAGCTAGGAAAAGTACTGCTCTCACATCTAACTTTGGAACTGAGAAGTCAGTCTTTATGCAAACACACATGTTTCCTCCACGAAGCATGGTAGTTGGGGTGGAATGAAGGCAGCAGTAAAGTTTCAGGATCCAAGAACACAGAGAAAAGCAATGCTGAAAGGAAGTGAAGAACAGTCTCTCTCAGGGAAGAGAGAAGATGTGATCAGAGGTTAGGCAGACACCAGTGAGAAAGATGAATTAATGGTTGAGGAGAAAGGGAGAAAGAACTAAGTACTGGCCAGGCACGGTGGCTCATGCCTGTAATCCCAGAACTTTGGGAGGCCAAGGTGGGCAGATCACCTCATCTCAGGAGTTGAAGACCATCCTGGGCAGCATGGTGAAACCCTGTCTCTACTAAAATACAAAAAATTAGCTGGGCATGGTGGCATGTGCCTGTAGTCCCAGCTACTTGGGATGCTGAGGCACGAGAATCACTTAAGCCTGGGAGGTGGAGGTTGCAGTGAGCCAAGATGGTGCCACTCTACTCCACCTTGGGCTACAGAGTGAGACTCGTCTCAAAAAAAAAAAAAAAAAACTAAGTACCAATCACTATGCTAGCTAGATTTTAGATACACATAAAGTAAGGAGGAACTGGAAATTGGGAGAAATGTATGTATGCTATTACACTATTTCAGGCAAGAAGTGATGAGGGACTTAATAAAGTGGTGGCAGTTTGAAAAGAAAATAATGGATGCAAGATTCAAGTGAAGGGAGTCTTGACCTGATAGCAACTGACTGGATATAGAGGTTAGGGAGAAGGAGAAAACCGAGAGAACTTTGCATGTTCACAATAACTAACTGGGAAGATAAGAGGACATTAGTGGGAAAACAATTGTCAGGAGATGGATGTAGGTGAGGTTGATCAATTTGGCTTTGGATCTATTTAATATTTTTAAACCTTTATTACACAGATTTTCAAACAGAGAGAAAAATAGACAGAATAGGATATTGAAGCCCTACATACCCATTACCTAGCTCAACAATTATCACCTCATGGTCAATCTTGTTTTATCAATCTTATCTGTTCCTCCCCTTCCTGAATTGAACTTTGAACTTCTTTTTATTTTTTCAAATGTATTTTGTTTTGTTTTGTTTAGATGGAGTCTCACTCTTTTGCCCAGGCTGGAGTGCGGTGGTGCAATCTTGGCTCACTGCAACCTCTGCCTTCCAGGTTCAAGCAATTCTCCTGCCTTAGCCTCCTGAGTAGCTGGGATTACAGGTGCATGCACCCACGCCTGGCTAATTTTTTGTGTTTTTAGTAGAGACAGGGTTCCTCCATGTTGGCCAGGCTGGTCTCGAACTCCTGACCTTGTGATCCGCTGGCCTCAGCCTCCCAAATTGCTGAGATTACAGGCATGAGCCACTGTGCCTGGCCTCAAATGTAATTTTGTAAATTGACATATAAAGTTATTTATATTTATTATGTACAACATGATGTTTTTGAAGTATATATACATTATAGAATGGTTAAATCCAGCTATTAACAAATACAGCATCTCACATAGTTAATCATTTTTTGTGGTGAAAGCACATAACATCTACTCTCTTAACATTTTTCAAGGATACAATATATCCTTATTAACTATAGTCACCTTGCTGTACCATAGATTTCTTGAACTTATTCATCCTATCTAACTGTAAATATGTACCCTTTGACCAACCTCCCCTCAACCCTTCTCCCTGCTAATCACCCCAGCCCCTGGCAACCACTATTCTACTCTACTTTTATGGTATCCATTTGTCTTCCTGTGCCTGGATTATTTCACTTAACATAATAACCTCCAGATTCATCCATACTGTCACAAAAGAAATAATTGCCTTCTTTTTGTGGCTGAATAGTATTCCATTGTGTATACATACCACACTTGACCCATTCACTCATTGTTGGACACTTAGATTGGTTCCATATCTTGGCTATTGTGAGTAGTGCTGAAATGAACATGGATGTTCAAATATTTCTTCAACATACTAATTTGATTTTTCTTGGATAAATACCCAGGAGTGGGACTGCTAGATCATAAAGTAGCTCCATTTTTAATTTTTTGAAGAACCACCATACTGTTTTCTGAATTGAATTATTTTGAATTAAATCCCAAACATCATATAATCCACAAACAATTCACTATGTATTTCTAATTACAATTATGTACAATTATCTCATCTAAAAATTTTTTGAGACAGGGACTCACTCTGACCCCCAGGCTGGAGTGCAGTGCAAAAACATAGCTCACTGCAGCCCTGACCTCCTGAGCTCAAGTGATCCTCTCGCCTCAGCCTACTGAGTAGCTGGGACCACAGGTGCATTCCACCACACTTGGCTAACTTTTTAAATTTTCTGCAGAGGCAGGGTCTTGCCATGTTGCCCAGGCTGGCCTCAATCTCCTAGGCTCAAGCAATCCTCCTGCCTTGGCCTCCTAAAATGCTGATATTACAGGCATGAGCCACCATGCCTGGCCTCACCTAAAAAATTAACATTAAGCCTGTAATGTAATCAAATATCCAGTAAGCATTTAAATATTCTCCATCATTTACTTGTTTGTTTATAGTTGATTGTTTGAAATCAAGATCCAAACAAGCAGATTCATTGAATGTTGGATTCTTTCTGAAACAGTCATATGGAGATATCAAGCAGGCAATTTAAATTTTGGGTCCAAAACTCAAGGAAGAAGTAGAGGCCAGAAATATGGATTTGGAAATCATCCTCCCAGAGGGAGTAGTTGAAGCTATTTGAATAGATGAAGCTATTGAGTAGATATCATAGGGAGAGAATATAGCAATACAAATGACCCAAGGATAGAAATTCAGAATGACTAAATTTGGGAAGAGGAGAAAGAGACACCAAGAATAGCGATAAGAAGGGAATAGTTTGAAAGAAACAAGAAGTTGAAAAGTTAGATTGGGTTCAGTGGCTCATGCTGGTTAATTCCAGCACTTTGGGAGGCCATGGTGGGAGGATGGCTTGAGGCCAGGAGTTTGAAATTAGCCTACATAGTGTCTCTGCCAAAAAAAACAAAAACAAAAACAAAAAACAAAAAAAAAAACTATAAGCAAACAAGTAAATGATTGAGAAAGAAAAGAAAAGAAGAAAAGTTGAAAAAGAAAACAAGACAGTGGTGTTGTAACTGGAACCAAGAAATGAAATCTTTGCAGAAGGGAAGACCTATTTTTGATCAAAAGACCCTTGAGCTGGCTGGGCATGGTGGCTCACACCTGTAATCCCAGCACTTTGGGAGGCCGAGGTGGGCGGATCACCTGAGGTCAGGAGTTCAAGACCAGCCTGGCCAACATGGTGAAACCCCATCACTATTAAAATAAATAAACATATAAATTTTTTTTAAAAAGACCCTTGGGCTAAGACTTACTCCCCGATCTATTGTGTGACTTTCTGGATGTGTTATGTTTAGCAAATTGCCTCCCTAAACCCAAGATTCTTCAGATGTAAAAAATGAATAAAACCAGTCTTTCTGGTTAAAAGTGCAGCTATGAGGATCAAGTGAGAATACATGTAAAGGCCCTGTTGACCATAAAGCACTGACAAATATGAGAGACTGCTCATTCAGTAAACTTTTATTATTATTTTTATAAACAATGTGAAAATGTCATTTAACTGTTGAATAGAGGATTTGAATATTGGAAAATTCTGAATTTGAAAGGCCGTAATTCTTCAAGAATCTAATGAGATATAATACCTGGCTTTTATTGAGCATCTACTGTGTGCTAGGCATTGTTCTAAACCCCCTACATACCCTACCTTATCTAACCCTCACGAAAACTTTATGAGATAGGTACTATTATTAGTCTTGTTTTGCAGATGAGGAAGCTACAGTTGAAAGAGTTGAACTGATTTGTCCCAGGTCACACATCTAGGAAGTGGCAGGACCAAATCTCAAAACCAAGCCTTTCCCATCCCAGAGCAGGACCTCTTAATCACAGCACTAAGCTTCCTCTTTAAAATATGCCTTGGGGCTGGGCATGGTGGCTCACGCCTGTAATCCCAGCACTTTGGGAGGCCGAGGTGGGTCGATCACCTGAGGTCGGGAGTTCAAGACCAGCTTGACCAACGTGGAGAAACTCCGTCTCTAAAAAAAAAAGAAAGAAAGAAAGAAAAATATATATGCCTTGGAAAATTAAATCACTATGTTGCAACTCTAGTGAATTACCAATCTAGATATTGAGCATCAAAGGCAGCTGTCATCACAAAGAGAGACAACCAGACATTATGTGTCTCCTGAGTGAAACACACACCACCACCTATGAAGCAATTTTGCCTTTAAAAAAATGGCCAAGCACACTCATCTTTCAATTGGTCTCATGAGAAAAAAAAAATGGCCAGGCGCAGTGGCTCACCCTAGTAACCCCAGCATTTTGGGAGGCTAAGGAGGGTGGATCACTTGAGGTCAGGAGTTTGAGACCAGCCTGGCCAACATGGTGAAACCCTGTCTCTACTAAAAATACAAAAATTAGCCCAGCATGATGGCGGGCACCTATAATCCCAGCTACTTGGGAGGCTGAGGCAGGAGAATCACTTGAACCCTGAAGGCAGAGGTTGTAGTGAGCCGAGATCACGCCACTGCACTCCAGCCTGGGTGTCAGAGCAAGACTCTATCTCAAAAATAAAAAAAAAAAGAACCTGGGCCAAGCTCTGTGGCTCACGCCTATAATCCCAGCACTTTGGGAGGCCGAGGCAGAAGGATCCCTTGAGCCCAGGAGTTTGAGACCAGCCTGGGCAATATAGGGAGACCAGGGAGACTTTATCTCTACAACAAATAAAAATAAAAATAATAGGCGGGCATGTTGGCACGCACTTGTAGTCACAGCTACTCAGGAGGCTGAGGCGGGAGGATTGCTTGAGCCCAGGAATTTGAGGCTGCAGTGAGCCATGATAGTGCCACTGTATTCCAGCATGGGCAGCAAAGTGAGACCTTGTCTCAAAAAAACATTGGTCCTGAATCTAGCATAGCCTTGAGATTAAGCTTGGTGTTGCCAGATAAAATTCAGAATGCCCAGTGAAACTGAATTTCAAATAAACAATAATAATTTTCCTTTTTCTTTTTTTTCTTTAGTTTAAGCATGTCCCATGCAATATTTAGTATGCCCCATACATTATATTTGGGACATGCTTATACTACAACAGCATTCATTGTTTATCTGAAATTAAATTTAACTAGAAGTCCTGAATTTTTCTTTGCTAAATCTGGCAACCCTATATTACTTTTTATTTTATTTTTGTGTTTTTGAAACAGAGTCTCACTCATCACCAGAATGGAGTGCAGTGGCACGATCATAGGCTGAAGTTAGGTCACTGTAGCCTCCACCTCCTGGGCTCAGGGAATCCTCCCACATCAGGCTCCCAAAGTGCTGGGATTGCAGGAGTGAGCCACCATCACACCCAGCCCAGCCCTACTTAAGATCCAGCTACCTGTTTATGAGGAACACAAAAGGCAGAGAAACATATTGAAGGAACCAGGATGAAGCAATCATCACCAGACTAGGTAAAAGTACAAGAAAACAAGGCTGGGTGCAGTGGCTCATGACTGCAATCCCAGCACTTTGGGATGCCGAAGCAGGAAGATCACTTCAAGCCAGGAGTTTAAGACTACTCTGGACAACAAAGTGCATTTCTACAAAAAATTTTTTAAAACATCTGGGTGTAGTGGCATGAGCCTGTAGTCCCAGCTACTTGGGAGGCTGAGGCAGTAGAATCACTTGACCTCAGGAGTTTGAACCTGCAGTGAGCTATGATTGAACCACTGCACTCCAGACTGGATGACAGCGTGAAACCCTGTCTCTAAAACAAACAAAAAAAGACAAACAACCAGATTTCTTCAATAAAGAAATGTCAAGGGGAAAAAGAGAGAGAAGAAACCTATAGACAACAGAGAACTAAGAGACACAAAAACAATCACAATGTGAAGACTATTTGGATTCTGATTCAGACTATTAAAAATCACATTTGTGATACTGGTAATTTGAACATAGTTTGATTATATTAAGGAATGTTTTCGTTGTTCTAGTGGTATTGTGGGTTTTTCTTAATTCCTTATGTCTTATAGAGACATACAGAAATGTTTATGGATGAAATTACATAAAATTATAGAAAGGAATGAAATAGGGGTACAGATATAACTAGACTGACTTTGAGTTGATGTTAAAGCTACATAAAAAGTGATTTCATTATAGTTTTTTTTCTACTTTTGTATATGTTTGAAATTACCCACAATACAAAAAGTTTTAAATAATGATTAACACAATGCAGGATGTATTGTAAACACTTAATATATGTTTGTTGGAGGGTAAACGGGTTTGTTAATTTAAAGAAAGAAAGCTCTGGTTGGGTGCAGTGACTCACTCCTGTAATCCTAGGACTTCGGGAGGCTGAGGAGGGCAGATCACTTGAGGTCAGGAGCTCGAGACCAGCCCGGCCAACATGGTGAAACCCTGTAGCTACTAACAAAATAATTAGCCAGGCATGGTGGTGCGCACCAGTAATCCCAGCTACTCAGGAGGCTGACGGTCGAGAATCACTTGAACCCAGGAGGCGGAGGTTGCAGTGAGCTGAGATGGCACCACTGCACTCCAGCCTGGGTGACAGAACAAGACTCCGACTGAAAAATAATAACCAAAAAAAACCCCTCTCAGCTGGCCATAAAATTTAAAAAATTTTTGTTTGAAATGAAATTACAAGCACAAATATGCCTGAACACGGAAATGAGATTCATTTAAAGATTACACTACACACAAATGGAAACAATAATAAATTTGTTCAGATAAGGGAGTTTGTTTATTGAACATGAACAGTTGAGAAATTCTGGGCAGAAGAGGTACATATATTATAGGTACTTTATTAAGGTAATCACAGAAAACATTTTTAACCCTCCAAAAAGATGTTATGCAGAAAATCCACCATAAATGTCCTTTAATATTTTTTATTCCAGTGAACTCTAGTGGAAAGATGTGTTAATTTCCTAAAAGCCTTTGGGCAGATTTGAGTGCTCACATGCAAGTGAATCATTAATTACTGGAAATTAATGACCTCTCATGCTGAAAAATGCGTTCACTTGATAGAAGTGCCTTACCCAAAATGCAGAATCATCAGTTTTTAATGTATTCTTGCCTTGCCTGCTGTGTACATGAAGGCAACCAAATTCAAAGCAACCCTCCCACACAAGGTGTAGCTTACTATGTTTAAGGAAGTGTTTAGTGCATGTTAGTGAAATAAGCTCTCTATTTTATGCTTAATATTCCATTATATGAATTTACCATAATGAATTCAAACATTCCCTTATTAATGGCTATTTCCCACTTTTGCTATTATAAACAATAATACCCACTTTCAATTTTCTGCATATGGCTAGCCAGTTATCCCAGCACTATTTATTGAATAGGGAGTCCTTTCCCCATTGCTTGTTCTTGTTGACTTTGTCAAAGATCAGATGGTTATAGGCATGCAGCATTATTTCTGGGCTGTCTATTCTGTTCCATTTGTCTATGTGCCTGTTTTTGTACCAGTACCATGCTGTTTTTGGTCACTGTAGTCCTGTAGTATCGTTTGAAGTCAAGTAACTTGGTGCCCCCAGCTTTGTTCTTTTGCTTAGGATTGCCTTGGCTATTCAGGCTCTCTTTTGGTTCCGTATGAATTTTTAAATTGTTTTTTCTAATCTGAAGAATGTCATTGGTAGTTTGATAGGAATGACATTGAATCCGTAAATTTCTTTCGGCAGTATGGCCATTTTAACAATACTGATTCTTCCTATCTATGAGCATGGAATGTTTTTCCATTTGTGTCATCTCTAATGTCTTTGAGCGGTGTTTTTTAGTTCTCTTTGTAGAGATCTTTCACCTCCCTGGTTAGTTGTATTCCTAGATAGTTCATTCTTTTGTGGCTATTGTGAATGAGATTGTGTTCCTGATTTGGCTCTCAGCTTGGATGTTGTTGGTGTATAGGAATGCTACTGATTTTTGTACATTGACTTTGTATCTTGAAACTTTGCTCAAGTTATCAGATCAAGAAGCTTTTGAGTGCAGACTCTACGGGGTTTTCTACATGTAGAATCATATCATCCACAAATAGGGATAGTTTGACTTCCTCTCTTCCTATTTGGATGTCCTTTATTTCTTTCTCTTGCCTGATTGCCCTGTCCAGAACTTCCAATACTATGTTGAATAGGAGCAGTCAAAGAAGGCATCCTTGTCTTCTGCCAGTTTTCAAGAGGGAATGCTTCCAGCTGCTGCCCATTCAGTATGATGTTGGCTGTGGGTCTGTCATGTATCGCTGTTATTATTTTGAAGTATGTTCCCTTTCCTTACACCATACACAAAAATCAACTCGATGTAATCCCAGCACTTTGGGAGGCCGAGGCAGGTGAATCACCAGGTCAGAAGTTCCAGTCCAGCCTGACCAACATGGTGAAACCCCATCTCTACTAAAAATACAAAAATTAGCTGGATGTTGTTGCACGTGCCTGTAATCCCAGCTATTCAGGAGGCTAAGGCAGAAAATTGCTTGAACCCGTGAGGCGGAGGTTGCAGTGAGCTGAGATTATGCCACTGCACTCCAGCATGGGTGACAGAGCAAC